>JBCEWB010106798.1:0-27831 GCA_039654565.1 Peronia peronii | reverse complement strand
ATACAATAACTTTCTTACACACGGACAGAGAGAAAGAGGTGCATCAATAGGCCCAAATAGACTCCAGGTCTAGCTGCCCCAATAGGCCCAAATAGACGGCGCCATTTAATAATAACAGCACTTATATAGTGCTTATTCCCTACTGATGTTCTCATTTTTCTGGGAAGCATACGGCGCCGCTGCCTGTTAGGCACTCTAAACCTTATTGATCTGACAAAATCATTCAGTCTAAAGTTGGATACGCATTTTAACCCGGGTCAAGTCAGGAAATGGGTGTAAATTGTCTTTCCCAAGTATAAAGTCTTGGGGACCAGTCAGGATCCACACCCGGAGCATCAAATCTCAAGTCCGATGACCCAACCACAAGGTAAGTGACACTTGAACCAGTTCAATTTGTGATTGTTACAGTGCAAGTGAAACTGAAACCAGCAACATCTTTTGAGGAAGAAGAACTATCCTGGGGAGACATCTCTTCTCTCTCTCTTTCTCCTTGCTCCTGTCTTCTGTCCCGCTATCTTTCCTCTCGTCATCTTGACGAGTAAACGTATCTTACCGTGTTTGACACAATATAGCCATAATCGTGCTGTGTCCTTAAACCCCAACACATAAAATACACACACACGCACGTACACACACACACACACTCACACACACACACACACTCACTCACACACACACACACACACAACAGCACAAGAGATATAATGGTAAAAATAATACATACGGGCCCAAACTTATTGCTATCCAAGCTGAAATCACGGTTGTCTCCTTCTACCCAGCAATGGCCGACTGGAATATCGACACTCTCCTCAAAACAACTGCTGGCCCTGAGAAAGTGAAAAACCTGGAACAGTTTATCTTCTTTACTATTTTCTCAGTGAGAGACAACAAAAATGAAATTTTGAGAAGGTTTTGTTTATGCATAAACCTATGATCTGTGGGTATTAATGTAAAGACAGCCATCATGCCATGACAGGGCCTATCTATTCTCCCCCCCCTCCCCCCCAATCTTGACCTTTGTCTTTCTGCTGCTCCCCCCTCTTATTACTTTCTCATTGCTGAAATCCTTAAGAGCGTTTGTCCTCCAAGACCATTCAACCCCAGCAAAAGGAATGGGATTCCCATGAATATTTAAAAATTTTCTTGACAAACAGAAAGCTGCTACCTACAATGTTAACAATGTTAATTTTGAACATATAAAATGAAACAAAAAGCAAACAAACGAATGAAATCTCTTGATATCCTCCTTAAATGTCAAAGCGAATACAACACTCGCAGATATCGCTAGGAGAGGCTTATGAATATGTAGGTTTACTTGGTCCAAGCTTTACATGCAATAATGGTATCGGCCTCTTGAACAAGGGGTACACATTTAAACAAAAACAAAACAAAAGACAAAAGGGAGGGTGGGGCGGCTTCAAACTATGCCTCGGTTCTATTTTAGATAAGAACTTGTCAATTCATAATGGTTCATGCTAGCAAAAGAGCGACCTATTACTTTGTCCGCTGGGCTATATTATAATTTTCTTTACAATTCTCTCATGCTGCTGTAGTAAATCATAAAGTAATGAGGATGACAGGATAAAGTGGTGCACTGGAGATCCAGATACTGTCAAGCTTTCTCTCTTAATCAGTATGTGGAGTTAAGCAATTTTCACGCCACTGAATGTTATTTTATGCTAAACACAGTGACCAAATCTTCAAAGGTTGTACAGTTTTATAATTTTTTAATGTATCTCTGTCTGGTCTCTGTTTCTCGCTACATTGTACAATATCATACGTTGGAGAAATGGGCTTGTCAAGCCGACGTCCCCTTCCCAACAGAAATCTGAAAAAAAAAAATGGAGAGTTCGCATTTCTTTTTGTTTTGTACGGCTAAGACAAATTTCCTTGTTTTGTGTTATTCAGTTATTTTGTCTGGTTTGTTTTGCAAGAAGCCCAAACGGGATTGCCCACCGCAAAGTTTCCTCTACGGTCTGCATACAAATTATTCTAGAACGACCCTCAGAGCCCAAGGCTCAATCCCCCATCAAATTCCCACTTCTCCATCGCTTCCATAAAGCTGCCATAACCCGCACCACAAAGCAATCCGGTTTGGAAAGGCAAGCGGTGCAAATGAATCTGAACATGATATCATTTTTTTTTTCTCTTTTTAAATTAGATTTGGCTAAGTGGATAACGAGGGCAGATGTGGTTCATTGTGAGAGTTGGTAAAAAGTGCACATGCCACGTTCCTTGTGTGACTGTTCCACGATTCCGCTTTGTCTCGCTGTTGAGGGATTACTCACTTGATCTGGTCTCCTTCCAGGGCGACAACTCTTTTTATCAGCCATTCTGATGGGTCTCTCGGGGAGCTGAAAATAGACAGTGAGACAAAAAATGTTATCATGTTGTGTGTCACACCGCATTTATCACCCGAGGACGGTCGTGAAATGCGACTGCCTCTAAGGGCCTGCTATGCAAATCTTCTTCACCGTAATAAAAAAAAGAAAAATGTGTCCAGTCTCTGTTTCCAATTGTTATGCCCTGGCGCTATCTCTGGAACAAGTGCTGCATGCCAAAATTAACAACTTCATGGGATCAAGGCATGTTGATTAGAAGCAACACATTCCTCCTTGGTGAGGCAGTTCAACAGACTGTGGCGACAACAAAACTGTCGTGTGCACAGAAGGACAGACTTCTGTATAAAAGATCAGACAACTGGCTAGGTATAATCTTGTCTGTTTCTACGAACTACTGCTCAAAACACTGGTTAAGATGATTTAAGGCTTGGCCAATCCATATCTATTCTGATTATTTCATCCTTGATTTAGATCTTATGTATTTCATCACTGCACAATCCTGTCTTTCTAAGATTCTCAGACAGGAACACCCTAATCTATTAACTTGACCCCCTCAAAAAAAAAGAAAGAAAGAAAAAAAAAAACAAAACGCTTTCATGATAATGAAATCCAGTCCAAATCCCTGCGAACTGCATGGCTTGTGGAAATCAGCAGAGCCTGTGGGCCACAGACAGACAGATAGGAAATACTCGTCTGATTTCTCAATGTGGCTAGTGATTTCTCAGGCCATTTCGAGCAACCAAGTCAGTCGGCGCTCGAACATTCTGAGTCATTTCTCTTATTGACTGGGAGCTTGGCGGGCTTGCAAAGGAAGAAAGCAATAAAGCTCCGTCTGCCCAATATAAATGAGACATTCACAGCTGAGCCCGCCAATACAGCTACAAGCGGAATGTAACAATGTCATGATCAGGAAGAGCACTGGTTTCATTTTTCTCAATATAAGATTAAATAAAAATATAACACTGGAAACGTATAGATTACATAAAAATCCATAAGAATGGCGTAACTTCCAAGGGATTGCACAAACATAAACATCACAGAGATGCATAATATATTATCAAAGCCATTCAACACTGCATGCCTCCACAAGGCTGTATAAAACAGAAAACAACACTCGCAGTGCAACTCTATCAAAACCATAAACTTAGTGTTTACATGTATTTTGAAAATAGCGATAACTTTCTGATTAATTAGTATTTTCAAAATCTGTAAACGATGTGAAACAAGAAATTTAAAGCACTTTTCTGTGACCAAATATCAGCATCAATGTTGAGCGCATTCTATCACTGGGTCAAATTGAACCTGGCGGCTCCCGCTGCAGAATGCTCAAAGGTAGAGGGGAGGGGAGGGGGGGGGGGGGGGGAAGATGCGGTTTTTGCATGCAAAACAAAAAAATGCTACCGAAATCCACAATGAAATCGTTACCATATATCATGAGAATGCAATAAGCAAAAGTCACGTATACATCATTGGTGTACTTTGTTCAAGACAGGTTGTACCAGCCTGGAAGACGAATCTCGGTCTGGGCGCTAACAATCTTCAAGACACGCACAAAAACGTTGCTCAAGTTGATGAGCTCATTCGAGACGATATGCGATTGAAAGTTCGAGACACTGCTTCAGTTCTGGAAATTTCAAAGAGCATTGTTCATGAAATTATCTATGTGGACATGGATTATCGGAAGGTTTCAGCTCGGTGGGTTCCAAAGCAGCTGATCACAAGCTGCAGCGAGTCAATTTTTCACAGAACCCTCTGAATCGGTACAGACGAAGTGATGGTGGTGAGAGAATCCTTTAGCTAAACTGGGAGCTGGTAGGGACTTCCAAGGAAATCGTAAAGGATTTATCGAACATTTTTAACTGGTGATGATACATGAGTGCATCATGCAACGCCAGAAACAAAACGGGATTCCATGACCTGGGAGTATACGTTACCTCCGCCCACAAAAAAAGTTCAAGATACAGCATTCGGAAAAAAAAAAAAAGACGTATAACTACTGTGTTCTGGGATGCTAAAGATGTCCTTCTCTTAGACAATTTGTCTCAGGGACAATGCATTACTGCTGATCTTATTGTGAAACAGTGGACTGATTGAGAGCAGCTGTGCGCCACAAGAGATCGGGACTTGTGAGCAAAGACGTCGTTCTTCAGCATGGCAAGGCAACACCCCACGATCCCAAACTGACAAGAGACTGGCTCTATCGCTATAGATAGGAGATTTTACCGCACCCCCCATTGTTCCGACATGGCTTCATCAAATTATCATCTGTTTGGACCACTGAAACGCTTCCTGGAGGGGAAAAGTTTGACTGTGATGACAGCCTCACTGAAGAAATGCGAGACTGATTCTCATCGGTTGACGCAAGTTTCTTCAGGGAGGGAATCTACTGTCTAGCTCAACGCCGGCAAAAGTGTGTCGATAGCTAAGGAAACTACATTGAAAAATAGCCAAACTGCGCATTCACACCAGAAGAGCCGTTCTACCGACATCGTTCTAACGTCATCGCTCTAACGACAGAATATACAAAATCATCTCTCTTTATCATCATTTGTTATTCACACCAAACTTAATTTGTCGGGCGAACGACTTTTAAGTCGTTCTAACAAATTTTCACCACTACCGCTGCAATAAAATTTCACCGACTGTCGGCCGATGATTCTGCGAAACGCATTGTCTTGGGGCACGTCGATGACATAAGCGGTCTGGACGGCTGGACCATACCAAATCAGGGAGGGTTGTAGACAAAATCTGATTACAGATTTGGAATCAGCACCTAAACATTAAGGCGACGTACGAGCAGAATTTGCTTTCCATCAATAATAAAGAAAATGATTTTTTTTTCTTAAATTTAAATAAATCAAGATACTGCAAAGAATTCACTGTGAAGTGAGTAGGAAAAGTGGGAAATGAATGGGATAGGTCTACATTTAGATCTAAGTGTGTAGTTTTCAATAATTTGAGAGAAACGGGTCCAGCTATAATGGATACTGCTAGTGCGAAGCTTTAATCAGTGCGGTCTCCAAAAGACCAGGTCCTTATGATAAAACAAGTAAAGATTATGCAAACAGACAATATGCTGTGCAAGTCTGGAGGGAGATAAACGAGGAGACAAACACTGAAGGTAGAATTTTCAGTTTTACATTAACACGATAATTTATTATTTTTAACACAGCTATAGATAAATGTGTATCTTCAATTAAAGCTCGAACATACTGCAAAATTATGTGCATAAGAATAACATTTTGTAAGAAAAATTGCTACATGAACAACCTCATCCTCATCGATGGTTGCTCAGCTTTATCCTCCTTCTTATCATCCGTTTTCATCTTTCATCATCACTGCAATGGCAACTAGATCTAGATCTACAATATTAATTTATATTATTATTCCCCCCCCCCCCCCACCCTTCTCCTCCTCCTCCATCTCCCCATTCGTTTTCTTTTTTCATAATTTCTATAACAGTTAATTACTTAATCATCATAATCATTATCATCAATTTAAATTCTATTTAATTGGATGACCTGTAATTGCACGTTTAGTACTTTTGAATGCTTTTCTAGGCCTATAGATTTTTTATATAGATTTAATGATTTAGTGCATTATAAAATAAGTTATATACTATGTTATTTTAATATTTGGATAATATGACGTTTGATACAATTAATTTTATTGTAAAGCGTTTTGAGACTTCGTGTAAAAAGCGCTTTGCAAATGAGACAATGATATTAATATTATCATCATCCTATTTACTATCATTATTTTAGTTTGATCATCAAAACGAAGTAGGAAAAATAATATATTTTCATGCTGTCTCTTGTGGTTTGATGGAAATCTGCCTGTTGACTACACGTACGACCGATTTTGTGTGTGTGTGAATACACTACTCGTTCTTATGTCGTTACAACGATATAGTAAGAACGACGTCAATAGAATGACTCTTTTGGTGTGAATGCACCGAAAGAGTGTGAGTTTCAGTTAGATCGAAATAGAAATATTTACTTTATGCTAATTTTCTTACTACTTTCCAGACAGCTCTCGTATTATTATTATTATTATTATTTTTAAAGCCGTAATAGTTGATAAAGTACAACAACAACAACAGCAACAACAACAACAACAACAACAACAAAGTAGACTATCGCTCAGTGCAGCTACCTTTAACTGACACAAAACCTGAGAAAAACTACCAAACAAACAAACAAACAGGGTAAAACCTGATGCAGAAGGACCACACGGCTAGACAATAATGCAAATAAAAAACAATACATATTTATAGAATCAGTTTTTTTTTCTTCCCGTGAGAACCTAAAAGTTCATTTCTTTCCAATCCATAGCAAATATATTATAAAAGACTGGATGTTAAGTCAGGTAAATAAAGTTATACTACAAGCCACAGATTTGTTTATGGTTGTTGATAATGTTGCTAAGCTGTTCGATGCCCAAACAATACATGTACATCTAATTTCCATCACGATCAATGAATATGATACATCCTAAGAGCTCATCCATTGAGATCACAAACAAAATGCAACAAATGCTAGTGACAGATGCACTGTGTACTGTTAGCCCTTTTGCAGTATATGAACTTGCAAAAAGTTTGTCGTTGTCGTTGTAGTCATAGTCGTCGTCGTCGTCGTCGTCGTTGTTGTTGTTGTTGTTGTTGTTCTCGCTGCTGCAGCCGGTGTGGTGGCGGTGCTGCTACTGCTGTCGCTGGTAGAAATCTTGGTCATACAGAATGCCCCGGCTTGTAGACTTGTAGATGAGAACCATTTCAAAGCTTGATGTTCATTTCTATTATGACTGTTGTAAAGTGATGCTCTTATACACTTTTCCACTTATGTGAGTCCCAGAAGGTAATAATATTATTATTAAGCACTGATAAATAAACGCCACTGCTAACGCTTTAAAGCAAATTCAGTGGGAATTGGAGATCCAAGGTTCAGAAATAGCCTGATCTGGGCATTATATTAATAGAAAACGACAGGGGTTAAAAGGAATGGGATGAGAGAAACAGAGAAAAACGTGGGTTAAGGAGGGAGAGAGGAGAATGTGGGACAGAAAAGAGAGCACAGAGCACAAAATCCTGATCAGATTTTGCAAAGGAGATCAAAGAAAAGAAAAGAAAAAAAAAAGAAATCAATAATGAACGCCATCAAAGACCGCCTTCAAAGACCGGTTATTTCGTAAAATAATCATGTATGTACACAAAATTCAATACCCTAACACGCACCTTTATACCCGCAGATGAAAGTGTTTACCAAGAGGATTAGTTCTTTGGCTATCACCAACAGAAGTTTGAGAAATGATTTCTGACTATGACATTCGGCTATTATTGCAAACGTTTGTGCGGGGCAACATAACACCTATGAACAACATGTATGTACATATATGCCGGGCCATATTCACACACATTTGGCTATATATGCACAGTAAAGTTGTTCGGCTACATACACATGTTTTGACTGTATGCATAGTAGATATTTATCTGTATTATATGTACACAGATGTTCGGCTATATTATTTTGATTGTATGCAAAGTAGATATTTGGCTGTATTATAATAAAATGTACACAGATGTTCGACCACATACATATATTTTGTCTGTATGCATGGTAGATATTTGGCTGTACATGTATCATATGTACACAGATATTTGGCTTCATAGATATCTGGCCATGCAACATTATATTTTTGGCTATATGCACAGATGTTTGACTATATCCGTAGAGATTTGCTATAGATCTATATACATAAATTTTTGGCCGCCATTGATGTTTGCCTATACACACAAATGTTTGACTACTATATATGTCTTGGTATATAATTTGGCTGTCACAGATGCCTGACACATTGACATTTGCTATCGCTGATGTTTGCCTATCCACACAGATGTTTGACTATCATAGATGTTTGGTTATACCTGTACATAGATGTGTCGCTGTGTGACATTTCTATATTTTTTGGTTATATTCATAGATGTTTGCTATATATATACACAGATGTTTGGCCATGGCTGATGCCTGGCTATACACATAGATGTTTAACTATTACAGATGTCTTGGTATATAATTTGGCTGTCATAGGTGGCTGACTATATACACAGATATATACCCTCACACAGCTGATAAAAATCAATGCTTTTTGTGCTAAAGAGATACAGCGTGAAAATACCAGGGTTCTAACTATGACAAGGTTAAAACAAAATCTCCACATCACACAAATGCTGATTCACAAAATTTGTAAGCTTAAAAGGACCAAGGAAAATACGACCAACATTATCTAATACAAAAGTGAAAATGTATCATCAGAAAAGAACGTCGATACGCGTATCTGGCGACCTGCGAGTGCTCACGCACCTGCCATGCAAATTCCAGATCAAAGTTCGATTATCAGGTTTGTTGTTGTTTTTTTTCTTTTACTAATCTTCTTCACTTTCTAATAGGATGCAGATTGTGTTATGTTGACCGAGATTTGTCTATCGATTCGATCCGAGGTCGATAACGTGTGTGAGAGAGTGAGTCACGCTGGGAAAAACCTCCCAGGGACGGATGTAAACAATACGTCCAGCCCACACTGATCCTGAGCGAACAAACAACGAATACTTTTGATTCTAATTACTCCTCTTTTCATCCCAGCAACTTCTCTTTCTCCAGATCTACGTTTCACCGTTCTCCATTTTCATTATATAATATTCACTGTCTGTCTGTCTCTCTCTCTCTATCTCTCTCTCTCATTCTCTCTTCCTCATTCACACTGTCTTCTTCCCTCATATAGGCATAAATACGCTAAACGTACATGGACTAATATATAAACAAAATTTTGTTGGGAGAAAATAGCGACGGCAAAACACTGTCACGAACAATGACGCAGTGTACTATATTCAGGCTCTCTCATTTTGATTCTGATATGCTTTTTCTAGATGTTTATTGTGGTATTGCCAGAATCTGTGATTGAGCATGTGGAGAGAGAGAGAGAGAGAGAGAGACAGAGAGACAGAGAGAGAGAGAAAGAGAAAGCGTTCGAAAATACAGTAAGCATACATAAATAGGTGAATGTTAGGATTTGCGTGTGTGCGTGCACATTAAGCCCATGATGTAAAGAAGTATAATAATATTTTCGAACACGAACTTTCGATCATTGCAGACAAAAAGAAAATAATTTGCCACCATCACCTCTCTAATTCTGTGGCTGATGAGATGGGATGATGCCAAAATAATTGAAATGAAAATGTTGAGAAATAAGATGTATTGCTTTGCCACGTTATCAGACAAAAAAAAGCTACCAACATCTTGTGACCAACACTTTCTTCCTTTCCTCTTCTCTTCAACCCCCCCCCCCCCAATTCTCCCTTACCCTACTTTTTTATTTTCTCAAAACGCTATAACAGAATACCGTGTATTTGGCAACGCCCTAAGCATGAGATAACCCGTGCTCATCTAAAACGCTGCTCATACCTGGGCAGAATTAAGACTTGACAGATAAATACATGTTTAGGATAACCATTTGGCTCCCATTATTGGGGTCAGGGGGATTTTTAGGAAATTTCAAACTCTTCAACCTCCCTCCTGCAGTTTCCGCCGAGCCAAAACATCAAGTCTTAGTTTTAAGAGATTTTGTTTGTGTGTTTGTTTATTTATTTGTCTTCCAACAGCTGACAGAAAATCCACCGATCTAAACGGATGAAATCATACGATCGGTGACACTGAAAAAGTTAAGTGTAGTTTCAAAGATTATATTTGTTATTTTCTGTCAATCATACTTACAATTAAATTTGATGATTTTCCTCAGATCTTCTGAAACAAGATCCTCAGAAAATAACCGCCAGAAAGAGCAAAACAAAACAAAAAAAAAGAGCAAAGAATGCAGAGCTATGGTAAAGGACCAAGCACACACCAACAGAAGAATTAAGCTCAAAGAGACGGCATTGGATCAGTCAAAATTATGGTGGTGTCACCGGACCCGCCCTAGGATTGACATTTACATGGAAAGTTGCTTTAAGTGGGTACCGGGGGGGGGGGGGGGAGGGGGGAGAGGGCCAGGCGACAGATCTCCCAGAGAGATACAATGGCGTGAAGAGGAGAACAATCTAACAGAGTGAAATAGTAATTTGTCTCTGGCCGGATTTAACTGGAGATCTTTGGTCCGTAGCCCATACCCTGCATGAAGACCATCCTTGGAGTACTGGATTTTGAGGAGGACTGTCATGCAAGAATCAGCTAAATAAAAAATAAAAAATGGTCCAGAGATAGGCTTTCCAAAATAACCAAATCAAAATAAGGAAATAATAACTGCAACAGTAAACGATAACAATTCGGGCACTCACAACTAGCTATTCGTTTTCAGAGTTAATCGAACAATATCTAGGTCAAATCACAATAGCAAGTGCAGTAAAAGAAACCACAACCCGTAATTTTCCAAGGCCACATTTTGAGCCCTTAATCTGTGTTAATCCTAAAGATATGTGAAAAAACGATTAAAGTGACAAAGTTCCTGGAAAGATGTTAACTCATGTTGAAGAAATGACAGCGTACACCTGCATGACAATAGAAGTTAAGTATCATACTGTTTTAAACCAGGATTTTATTTGAAAAGAACTCCCGTACAAAGTAGAAGAGCGCGTCTTTGAGCGAATAGGCCCTTTGACACTTGTAAGGTTGATCGTCCGCATGCCTTTCATCTTTCTATCTTCCCCTCTTTCTCTCTCCCCACCGATTCTTCTCCAACCCTTCTTATACAGAGAGAGTGAAGAAAGAAGGACACGTTTTACATAGCTGCCATGTGATTCACACAGTAGATATATATTACAAGGCTTGGCAGCAAGCATGCCCTCACTATTAACAACTGCAGCCTGAATCTTACTCTCACCCACCTCACTTACCGTACACAAAACAAAACTTTATCATCAACAACCAAGGGCACCTCGGTCTTTTCGATACGTGCGCGTTTGACTCTCGCTATCAGAAAAAGAAAAAAAAATCAATACTAGAGGTTGATTTGACCGGTTTCAATGCATTTACGTTTTCTATCATTACCATACCATACTATTATCACTACCGCCATATGTGACCAGCAAAACGCTAATGGCAGAAATAGTTACATGTAGATGAATAAGATCACTTGTTAGTACAACAATTATAAAAACAGCGACAGCAATCAGACCGGGCGATAAACAGAACTCCATACTCAGGGATACGGAGCCCAGAGTGGTAACCAGGTCTATACAAAATTAATGTCGCCAAGATCATTCTCAGTTTCAAGTAATACATGTACATGTATTAGCTTTTTTTTTTTTTTAATCCTCTCCGTCCTCGTATTTCATATCACTACAGCCTTTTATCAAGATACACACATAAACAGATACACACATACATGCAACAGAAATTGGAAGAAAAAGAAGAGAAGTCGATACAATACAAGCGACGGCTCGATATGAAATACGTGCCACCCTTGATGACCTTCAGATACTCTCTTAAGCTGTGAGATACGTGTGCGTTAATTATCA
Organism: Peronia peronii; assembly: GCA_039654565.1. Taxonomy (NCBI): domain Eukaryota; kingdom Metazoa; phylum Mollusca; class Gastropoda; order Systellommatophora; family Onchidiidae; genus Peronia; species Peronia peronii. The sequence goes on along the minus strand of JBCEWB010106798.1, from coordinate 15,987 downwards.
AGGTAGCCGCCATATTTCCGCAGTACTCAGCTGGTTCGTCATGACATTATATCACAGCCCTCACTTTCTGGAGCAGTGTCACCTGGCCATGCAAGTTTTACTTTCCTCCGCTCCTCACGTGTACAGCCCACAAAATAAAAGGAGCCATGTTCAAGTTGAAAAAAAAAAAAAGAAAGCTGACTAAATCTCCACAGCATGGCTTGACATAGAAGACCATTCAAGGCTTATTATCCACACTCATAAAGTGCCCGATGTCGTGAAATTGAAAACTGACTGCTTAGAATATGAGTACTAACGTGTGTATTGCTATGCAAGTTCTCCTTCCTCTCGCTCCGCACGTACATAGACCCCCTTAAAAAGTCATGTTCAAAGGTTGGCAGTCTTCACGACGCGGCTTGACATGGAGGGCCATTCAAGGTTTATTGTCCACACGCATAAAGTGCCGGATATCGTGAAACAGAGCACTGATTGCCTAGAGTATGAGTATTCGCGTACACATTGTGGATGACGACTACTACTATGTAGCAACACTACAGCCTCTCTTGCCGTGAGATAGGACGTAGATTCGATTGGATGCCACTGAGAAACTACGTATCGATTGCCATTCAGAGAAGACGTGCATGTACTGACTGGATATGATTCAATGACTATATACTGGTATTTCAATTTCTATTCCCGATCTTTCTCTTCGGGATCCGGTCTGTAAGTATGTATTTAGTGATGCTGATCTTACAGCCGACTGACACAGCAAGTTATAATTAGTACAGTATGAATAAAGACTGACTTCATCAACGCCCTGTACTTGGTTGCGGAATGGACGAGAGAGAGAGAGAGAGAGAAAGAGAGAGAGACAGACAGATAGACAGACAGACAGACAGACAGACACACAGAGAGTTGGACATTCAGTCAGTCAGACATACCGACATGCAATCAGATAATCAGACAGACATACATGCAATCAGATAAATCAGACAGACAGACAGACTGATATGCAATCAGATAATCAGACAGACAAACAGAGATGCAGAGAAACAAGTGGGATGGGGATCGGTCGAAATATCATTTATATTTCTATTGTGTTTTCTTTCTCGTCCTCAATTGTAAGAAAAAAAAAAAAAAAAAGCAGACTTGATATGAGATGAGATGAAGAAACCAGTTGAAATGACAGTTTCTAGAAAACAGAAATAAATAACAAGACAACCTGGTAGAGCTCTTCTGCCCTCAAATCCATCAAACCAAGTTTCCTCCCTCCATTACATCTGCAATTGATTGGCACCGATGACGATGTGCATCTCATCCTGCTTGTCCAATTAGAATCAATCAGTTGCACGGGTCGATCCCTTCCTGCCATTAAAAGGAATATCTGCGCCATAATCGCCACCTTTTGAGCTGGCCAAGAGAATAATATTCGTGTACATAGTAAACCTCTCTATCCTTTAGTTGTTACAGCCCCGGTATTTTTATGCCTTTCAACCTCCTGAAAGTGGTTATGTCGGCGGATCTTTAAGTGTTGGAAAGATTGCAAAACATTGATTCTATGGGTCAATATAATGCTGTTTTGTGAATAAAATACGCATAAAATGAGTCTTTCTTTTTTTTTTTTTTAATGTAATGTTCTTCTTTCTGATGTCATCATTGTTGTCCAGGGTTGTCCTCTTGCATGAAAACATGCCCTCGTTTCTAGACTTACCTCGGGTTTTTGGGAGTTGCATCTCGCAGCAGAAACAAACAAAAGCACTTTGCTCAAGAAACTTGCAAAAATCACGTAACACGAACATTCCATGAACCTTTGAACAATAGGGTGTGCGTGCTGCGCCAGCTAGCTAGATGCTACTTTCAGCACAATGTAATTGCAGTAGGGATGCAGGCGGAATAATGCGTGTGATTACAGGTTAGGTCTCCTCTGTAATGACACTCTTTCTGACTTCTTCTGATTGTAGCATTTATGAGTTATTTCCGTCTATCTTTTCTTCTTCTTCTTTTTTTTTTTTTCGTTCTTTTCAGTTATTTTCCTCCCAAACTATCCTATGGTTGACCACCGCATAGCCTCCTTTTTCCATGGTCGTCTCCCATACATTTTATTTCTATAAATTAACTTTTTCAGCTCCTTTAAACGGCTGGCCGGTACCATCATCGCCACATACGTGTATATAATGGTATGTGCATATTAAACCAATGCCGCAAATTACATAACCATTGATACATTGTGTGTTGATTACTGATAACTCCTATGAGCGAATCTTCGCATTTTCTCTTTCAATGCGAGCCACGTGTCAAATCCTGAGCTGTGACAATCCATCAGGTGCCACTTCAGCCAGTCGCAGTCGACCACATCACAGACGAGCTGAGGACCTTTGAATTCCACCATCCAAGATCTTCCTTTCTCTGGAACATGCGAGTTGCTAACTCAGGCGTGATGTATTTTTACCGTATGTTGAAACTTTAATTAAACATTCTGTTTCTTTGTGTGTTTTGTTTTTTTGTTTGTTTGTTTTGTTTTGTTTTGTTTTTCGTAATATTCGTTTATTTGTTTGTTTGTTTGTTGTTTTGTTTTCAACCCAGGAATGATAGAGGGACAGACGGGTGGAACTGCATCAGCATCGCCCATTCTTTGAATTCACCTTGTGAATAATATTACTGTACAGAACAAGCCTCTCCATATGTACATCATACAGTTGAAAAAGCCACCTTCGAAATTCGGAATTGTACAGAATACTTACATAAATTAATCGCATTTAACGGAACAACGGCTGAGATAGCCCCCTTAAAATGTAACTGAACATGTCAGACAATTTTATTGTGGATCTTCCTACCAAATAAAGGTTCATTGTCTTAAAAACAATTAATATACTTCGGAGTTTACTTATTGTAATGTGATAAACTACTATGAATGATATTGCACACGTTTACTAGCCTCGGTTATTCATCAGGTGATAGAGTTGAAAAGATTAAACACGAAATACGGTATACTGCATACTGGTATAGTGATGCTGTCTTATGATCACGGCTTTTTAAAACTTTTTTGCTCAATGATTAAAAACAACATAAAATATATTATAATATTTGAAAAAAAGAATATTCAATAGTTTGCACTATACTTGTAGTAACAGTAGTAAAATCAAAACAGCAATAGACAAGAGTGCCTGGTGATAGTCAAATTATTAGGCAACGGTCATATTTTTGTTCAGCGATCTATTTTTAGCGACCAATTTACCCCAAGTGCAAAGGTAAACAAATTATATTATGCCCTGACAGTTGCATCCATGCAAGAAATCAATTTATCACGGTCGTGAACACTCTCTCACTAAGATCATTCAATGATTCTATTCCTATAACAGAATCGGGTTACCGTACATTGTTTTCTCGTCCTTCGCGATGTGCTATCTCACGTTTAAGGGATGACAAATGAGTCCTATTGACATTCCATTCAGGATTGCAGGGGACGACGCGGACAGAGATGTAAAGAAAATAGAGATCTTTACGGGGCGGTCAATGATCGATCCGTTGGTACTAGTTTGTAGATCCAGGAGAAAGAGCCAGTACTTTTCCCCGGGAGGCCTGTGCAAACACAGTTCCCTCACAGCTCAGATTTCTTGCTCTTGCAGACATGAGTACATTCACCACCGACCGCGCCCTGGAGTCATCAGTTTTTATGCTGCCGGGAAGGACGATGTGAGTGAATTAGAAGCGAGATGTAAATCTGGAGAACTCGTGGACATGACTGTGTGCTCGCTGTCAGGCAAATAGTGTCCCTTCACTCGTAGTTGGTCATAAAATAATATATTTTCAGGCGCCATGAACGCCGATGATGCGTTTGGGTCAAGAGAAAAGTAAGGGGCTGAGATGAAGGCTGGAGCTCAAGAGGTGAGTGTGAGTGAAAGAACCATAAGAAGAATGAAAGTCAACTAAAGGACGAAGGGAGGAATGCAGAGGAGAATGAAAATGGAAGAAGGAGGCAGATTAAAGATGGGGGCCCAAGCAAGATGAAGGAACATGGCCCGGCTTTAAGATTGCCATTTGAGAGCCTGATGAGCAACACCGTATTTCCTAAAAAAAGAACATAAAAGACGACATCAAAGTGTCTGATGATAATCACAGATAATAATCACACATTTCGATTTTACTATAATGATTTTCATTGTTGTTGATGGTGCTGTTTAGCGTTGCTGCTGCTGTTGTTGTTGTTGTGGTGGTGGTGGTGGTGGTGTCATATTATCCTCGATCATCAATAACAATATCAGAGTTCATGTCATCGGTCCCATTTGATATGATGTCAGAGATTACAATGCTGAAAACGTTCTGCGCTTTCTTTTTCTCGGAGCAGCGGTCTCTATTAACGCACTAGCTAATTTTCATTATATTTATCATTAGTAAAAACGTCCAGATGATACTGTCAAGTGTCTAAAACGAAAGGAGTGAATAGAAGAATGATGATGTTTGATGTTTAAGGAATGATGGCATGCAGTTTTGGTTGTGGGCTGGAATTTCCGTCGTAATAACAGCTGAATAATCGAACTCACGGACAGTATTTCTAGCCTAATGTTTAGCTCAACAGAAGGTGGCTGCTATTGGCTGACATTCTTGGAAGCTATGACCTCGGTGTTGCCAGAGTTCAATGTTGACTTAGCGATAAGACCACACATGCATACAGGCTAATGGCCATACCGGAAATAATGAGCGCGGGCAATATGCCACGATATGGCCAGATAGTCCATTGATAGGGCCAACATCCTTAATGGCCAAAGCTGATAACATATGGCACACAAAACAGTGATAAGTTGTCAGGCCAATCTAGCGAGTGCCTGTGAAGGAGAATTACGTCAAAGGTGCACAAGTCAAATATTCCTATTTCAAACATATCCATGCTACATCTCAAGCTTACTATTAGACATCAACATTGTTGTTGTTGCTGCTGCTGCTGCTGTTGTTGTTGTTGTTGTTGTTGTTGTTGTTGTTGTTGTTGTTGTTGTTGTTGTTGTCAGGCCATACCACGAAAATCTATTGCTCTGCTATTTGTTTTTCGTTTTATTTTGTTTTATTTTCTATCTGAAATTAGCCAGTTCACATCAGGGACGATATCTTGTAACTGTAATGTAATAAATGAATTTTCAAATGCAGAACAACGCACTCCTAACAGACAGATTTCGTGCTAATTTAAAATATGCTGACAATCTTTTCCCTATCTTCAACCTCTCTGACGTGGCTTATGTACTGCCCATAATATTCTCTCAGTTCAACGAATGTTAAAGTTACATTATTGAAGTCTCACACCCGAAGAGAGATCAGCACCCTCCAAGCTGTGACCCTGCTCCACCGCATTTGTCTTGTCCCCGAGAAAATGTGAACAGGGCGGAGTATCAGAACTCAGCACAGATAACAGCTGAAGCGTTTGGTCATTCCTCTTCTCTGTCAACCGATCATCTGTTAGGTGATCGCGGCGCCATCTTGCTCGGATTCGATGACTGCCTCGTGGCTTGCTTTGAAGAGAAAAGATAAAAACGTGCTGACTGAATCAGAGCAAAAATAGTGGTATGTTACACTTAACAATTCTGACTTCTAAAAACTTTATGCAACTTTTGGTTACCATTCAACACATGAGACTCCATCGAAGTCGAAGTAACGAGACTGGGATATCATACTATCTCAATTATTTTTAAGGATTGGAAAACCGAAAGGTGTTACAATATTTATTTCGGACTTTCTTCGTTCACACTGTACCGACACTATGCTGTTTTGTTGTTGCTGTTGTTGCTGCTACTGCTGCTGTTGTTGGTGGTGGTAGTGGTGGTGATGTTGTTGTTGGTGTTGTTGTTGTTGCCAATTCTTCACTATCTGGCAATCATCCAAAGCCGCATTTTTTTTCAGGCCCTCTGCTTTAAATAACGATGCAATAATTTTAATTTCATTTTCAGTTAGATCCCTGCATGTCATTTTGTCCTCTATTTAGTGCCTAATGGCAGAACAAAGCATCACCAATCACAGTTGGCTCTTCCTTTCTTCTCTCTCTCTCTCGCTCGCTGTCTCTTTCTGTGTGTGTGTGTGTGTGTGCGTGCGTATGTGCCCGCATGCGCGGTTGTGTGTGTGAGTGTGCGATGTGCTGCTATCGTTTGACTTCACTTTCTTATCACAACACAGTAATCCTTCTCCGAGCAAACAGTAATTAAAAGATACACCTACGGTTATAAACACACAAAGACATCTACTAATGCCCAATATTGATTCTAAGTGTGGGTACGCTAGGCGGTAAGAAAGAAAGGATAAAAGATTGAAAACCTTTGATCAAAAACTACAAACAATATTTGAACTACAACACGTGTCTGTGAGCAAAATTTAACAATGTCGTCTGATCCTATGGACTAAGAAACTTCTCTGGGCTTTCATACATCACAGTGCTTGCTATACACATACATTTTCAGTGAAACCTGTTATGCTGATCCTGTTGGCTCTTGTTGTTATTGTTCCTATCGTGTTTGTTGTTGTTGTTGTTGTTTTACTGTTGCTGGTCTTGTTTTCATTGTTGTTTCGTTAGTTGTGCTGTTGCTGTCTTTGGCGGCGTGTGTTGAGAAACTTGCGAAAAACGGGGGTAACCCAGCACAAGAAGCCGTTTAATTCTTTTTACCCACAGCACTTAAAAAAAGAACAAAAAAAAAAAAAAAAACTCTCCAGTCCGGGCTAGGGTTATTCCCCTTATCTGACAAGGTCTCTGGCAATTACCAGCGACTCGCTAACGACTTAACCGTGTTACCTGGAGATGGAATGGGACAGAAAACAATACATCTCCCCGCCTGGAAAAGCTATTGCCTAGCATGACCTAGGTGCCAGTGATGAGACAAAGTCGGGAACAATAGCGGGAATGAGGAGGCAACACTCTTAATAAGATGTTTTAAATGTTCTGAACGTTTGGCTCCACAATTAGCTTCAGTATTTCACAAAGTAAACAGGAATCAATTAGCTACCAACAATTAACATCACTTTCACAGCCACACAGCACAGTTCCTTCTTGCATTTTCGACTCCATTATATGACACTTTTTAGTTGCTGTTACTGTCTCTGCCTTGCAAGAGTAATAGAATGGACTCGGTAAGCACTTTCAGAACATATTTATTCCACATACCTTGCCAATTTCATTACAGTAACTTTAATTCTAAGGAGTCGTATATTCATTTCGAAGCCACTGTAGTGTAAGAATATTAGTGAAAGAAAAGGGCCTGTAATAAAACGAAAACAAAAAGATATTCAGTTTGCAAATTACAAATGTGAAGACTGCAAAACAGCAGAGAAAATAACGTGTTATGAAAAAACAGGCACTCTCTGGAGCAATGTTACAGAAAGCTCCGGAAATTATTAGAATGACGAGAATTATCTTAAAGTCAGCATTGTGAGCAAAAACAAGAGCGGCGTGGAATCAGGAAGGATGGCGTACAAACACAGATAGATAGAGAGAAGGTGAGGAAAGGGAAAGACGATAAGATGGAGAGAAACAAAGAGAAAAGAGACATGGTAGAGAGAAAAAAGATACAGTTACGAGAAGAGAAAAAAAAGATCATAGCGCAGGAGAGCCACAAATTAAGAAATGAGAAAGCGAGAGAACAACATATTCCTATAAAGAAAGGCAAAGAGGGAGAGGCACAGAAAGGACAGATCTACAATGTCAGGAAACTAGCTCTCATAGAAGATGCGCTCTCCTTTTCTACTTTCACTGACTCAAAGTTCGCACAATTGCTAACATGATCGTATCTGTTTGTTTTCTAAGCCAGTTCTAATTCTATCACCACCTACAGAATGAGGGGCTTGAACCGATGACAGAAGTGTGTATTGGCAACAATGACCAGAGACAAATGAGGTTCGAAAAATATCCAAATTACATTACAACAGAAAATTTAGAGACAAAGAAAGACAGACAGAAAAAGAGAGAGACAGAAAGAAACAAACAATATAGTGGATTAGAATGCACCAGAAAAGAACAGAACATATTAGAAAATGCCTAGTCATATCCACATAGAGCAACGTTATCCGGCAGGGGAGAGAGAGGAAATGTATCTCAAAACTCTTTTCTTCCGAGGTTTCTTTTCCTCATGCTATATAGGCTGAGGTGCTCCTTGACAAGAGCGAAGGTAGGCTATAGACTGAGGTCATGTACTCTGCCCATGGGGCCACCCAAACCAAGGTTTGACTTGTAGCCAATAACAAGGCAAGCGAAATGCCATAAAAACAATCGGAGGCCATTCCCCAACATGTCACCGGTGACAACAGCAAAGAAACTGAAAGTGCAGAATGCGGCAAAAAACGTAGGTTTAAAGCACGCTTAAAATTGGCGGCATTATGTGATTAGGTAAATGCACTGACTAAACTTAAGCTCATTCGCATCATGAATCGGCTACACCGAGACCAATTGAGCGTTTGATAAATGTCACATAAGATGGAGCTCAAAGAAAGCCATAAGAAAGCAGCTGTCACCCCACAAAGCGAAGGAAAGATCAAACGTTTCCATTTAAAAGTGTGCAAATCAGTTTTATCGCCTGTAGACCACGGTGGACGGCGGAATAATTATCGGAAACAATTATGGGTACTTTTATGTAAGAAATTTGACAGAGCATACTGCTTGATCAATGCCATTCAGAGAAGCAAAGTCAAAGTCAGAGAACCAACCAATGTCATCAGTTTAGTTGTTCTAGCGGGCTTCTTCTTCTCTTAATTTTTTTTTGGTATATTCAAACCTATTGTCAATAGTCTTCCGGCTCTTTAGCAAGCAGTATAACTTAGACAATTTGCATCTAATTGAGCAGAATCGAGGCAAAATGTGTTCTCGTTTCCAACATTTAAACTGGATCATTTTAAAAAAATGTATAAGGGAAATTTCTTTTTCAGCAAAATGCCAAAACCGCTTACGAAAGCCTGCCTGCCTACAGACATAAGAACTTCCAGATGTTATCAGCGCCGAGGTTCAGAGCTTCCGTATAGCCTCAAGAAGTGCCAACATATGATGTGAAGATGTGCAAGGAGCTCACCTGCACACAGATCTATGTTTGCAGGGAGTGCTTTCCCACCTTGTGCACCATTCACGGGACATCTGTTCGAGCTGGGCTGGGAACATTTTCAGCTGTGTTCAAGTCTCAACACTTTGTGAATGAGCACAGCAACTCGACTCTGTTGACCCTGACAGTTATTACTCTGCTGATGAAATACTTGATCGCATGACGCATGCTTTGAGTGCCTATAATAAAGCAACAAAATTAATCTACTGGCCGTCAGATTATTTTTCTGACTTCGCCAATAAATACATCATAAATTCTCACTGGTTCTACTTTCAACTACATGTACTAAGAAAAGATTTTTTTTTTTCGTATCGAGGAGTAAACAGACTGGAGCCACACGAGTTCTGGAAGAAATAAGAATAAGAGCCCAGTCTACACGTAAAGGCAAATCACACATCCATTTTACAACCTTTTCTGTTTGTTCTCCTCACTTATGCTACAGCTCTGCTGGCCTCTCCCAAAATGTACTACAGTTGGCTTCTGTTGGCAGAGGTACCACTAATAAGACCACTTTGTGCCTCTAAGACAATGGGGCCGCGAAGAGATCGTAACTTTAGTCATAATCTAGCCCTCCCTATGGATACTAAGGCTTTCAGAGGGAGACGCAGAGTGATGACTTAGTGTGATAGATGACAGGGAAATAAGATGCTGTAAGTGACGTGATGAGATCATCTGGAGACCCAAGAGGATCGTAGTCAGGCAAGTCTGGCAACTGTTGGTTCCTGGTGGATACTGGCCTAAAACAACTAATGCTACACAAGTACCAATAGCCCTCTCGGTGTATTCCGTTAAACGCCAGCTATGTGTCGCAGGCACTACTTACGTTGACGGTGAAATGCATTGTGTGATTACATACCAGCCGTTCCTCCCAATCAGAAACGATAATTTCACAAAATATGATGGCCACGCGGGACAGGAATTATTTTCTCATTCGCTTCTGTTTGTGTCTCTTCTGTACGTGCACTGCGATATGGATGAGATAAAGGACAAAAGACAGATTATAATATAATTACTGTGCAGTAAGACGATAAGAATGCAATTTCCGCAAAGATGGCCATGCTAACAGAAACTGATATAAACATTATGATGATCGATCACACGACAATTTTACAGAAACACAAAATTTGTCAAATCTGACTCTAGTTTAGACAGAGACACAAGACTGATCTGAAGACAAAGTATCAAATCTGCTACAGATTATTTTAATAAAGGAGAGTGATAATGTCCATTTCATGACCGGGCAAGCTCAGTTCATTTGTGCAAAATGTGGTCAATTCACCACCCCTGGCAAATCGATACCAGACTCGGAACATGATAATTATAATATTCTTGCTATCTCTGACAAATCGAATTAGGAAATCCGTCTGTCTGTTGGAAGGAGATCGACAGCTGTCCCTTCAGAACCTCGTAAGTGCCACTGCAATTTCTAACCAAAAACAACAAGAACAACAACAACAACAAGAATAACAACAACAACAACACAGGGATGTCAATCTGTCTACATGAAAAAGTAGGAAAAGTTGCTGCCATATTCTTTAGAACATATAAAACTGAAGTGCGTTAATGGTACATGATACCGGATTTGGGGCCAACAGAGAAATTACTGACAGCCAAAAAGTCTATTTTCCTACTAAAGTAGGAAATTTGACCCCCCTGACGACAACAACAACAACAACAACAACAACAACAGAAACACTGTTGCTGATAATAACAGCACTGACAAAGTGATAACAAGAGGCAGTCTATGGACAACGGTACCATATCACAGTTCTAAATCTAGGTCTAAGGAGTAGCTCTGTGGAGTACAAACTCTAGTCTTCATTTTTGTTTCATAGAAAATGATGATTCTACCAGGCAAAGTCCTTGAGAGTTGTTTTAAATTTAGTGTTTGGGTCGAACATTCAACCAATGACGACTGTCTGTGAAAGGCACCTCAAAAAATGTCCAACTTTTCATGACAATGATGGAACACATTGTATTAATGTTTCTTTGTCATAGCTCACCGGCAAACGTTTAAAACAGTAAAACTGAAAATCCCAAAGAAAGACTGATAAATTTGTCAAATCTGACTCTAGTTCAGACAGAATTGGCTGAAATTTAAAATAAATCCCAGTTTTGTATTTTGTCATTTACGGGGTTTGATCACACAGATTTCCAATGTTACTGACCACGCTATGGCCACGTGCACATGTCATGCTTAGGCCCTGGGAAACAGACTGGGAAGGCTGGTAATCTCCATTTACAGACACAGGGAGTACAGAATAATAAATTCTCTCAATGAATCAGTTGCGCGCTTTCGGGGTCGATGGGCTGTGATGGCCGAGACTTAATATCAGCAATATTGAAGGCTTGTTTCAGCAACCTGGATCGCGGAAGACTGTTCTCTGTCAGCTAATCACATGCTTTTCAGCAGTATGGTTAATTAATTTTGGGAATCCAGGGATCCACAAACGATTGAGCCATCACATTCAGTACCCAGAAAATGATCACCGACACTGAGGCTATAAATCTTGCCAATTGTACGTTCTCTCTTTTTCTTTCTCCTCTCAATCTATTTCTCATATCGGTATTTCTTCGTACCATACTATGCGCCAATTTCTGGGTGGTGGTTTCATTAACAGAGGAGCTGAAGTAACCATTGACTCTAAATGAACTAGCTGGTAAAGCAGGATCGACATGTGATGAAACCAGCTTCAAACCAATACCTGAGTGTAATAGATGAACTCGACCACGGTCTGAGTTTGGGTTATCAGTTGCCCTTTCTCCGTCATTTTCCAACCACGGGCATTTAATATTTCAGGTCTAACAGCCAAATCACAACTATAAATTGGTGGCTTAAATATCACCCTTTCGATCGAATATTGTAAAGCTTAGCAACATCTACATTACTTAGAAAACATGGGCAATACTACATTGCTTGCTTTTGATTCATCTGTACATACAGGTTTGATTGGACCAATCGAATATGTCCTACATCTTGGGAGAGAACGGCCGGACATGGTCCTGTAGTATTCATAAAAATTATTAAATCTTGGCTCAATCTGAAGTCAGCGAGTTTACCCACAGAGCAGAGTCTTTAACTTACTTCTCTTGTCTTTCAAAATTTTAGAGGTCTGGTGAGACATGAAGTTGTTGAGCTGATGAATTTATATTGCAGATGTAGGCACGTAACGGGACTACAGTAACGCTCACTGCCAGCAAATTAGTTTAAAATTAATAAACTGAAAGAACATATCATTATCACTGATTTACGTATGGACATGTAGATCACGAGACGGGAGAGACAGAGATGAACAAACTATACCATATACCAATGACTATGGTGAAGAGAGCTTTCTGAGTGTAGATAGTCCACACAACAAGTGTGACAGGTGGAGAATGTTGTGGTGCAGGCATTCAATCACCCATACAATACCCATTCGACCGCGGAAGAGTTATGGGGCAACAGAAGTACCAACGTCCAATGGCAAGTCAATTAAAAGAACAATATATAATAACCCTCTCGATAGCAACACCACCAGAGCATACCAGCTTATTACGAGCGATTTCACATCGCTGCTCTCGGAGCAATTTTTTTTTTTTCTTTTTTTTTTCAATACTAAATGTGATTTTCGCTACGACCGTACCTAGCCCAAAAATCCACTCCCAGAAATTATTATCAGCTTTATATCGCTGCTCCTCAGTGCAGCCTCCGGTTCAAAGTTGTCCATATTACTTGGTCAGGCCAGCCTTATTATCAACATGAACTACACCGGCTGTGAATTTATTACTCTGAGCGCATGGGACAGATTAGTTTATGCCGCACCAGCGACTTTATTGCCACACCGACTCTTTGTTGATCTGATAATGACTGATTCTCACGCAAGCCAAGGTGTGGTGGAGTTAGAGTGTCTTGATGAAGCGGGGTTGGTTATCGAACACTATCACACACTGCACAGATACCGGCCCTTGTTTAACGACATGATCAGTGGGAAACACCAGCTTTTAGCAGCTAACTAACCATTTCTATGCAGAGAGATACTGAAACTGGAAAGGCAATATAGCTCTTATCATTTCATTTCGTAATTCAAAAGATAAATTACAGGGAAAATAGCACTGTCTTATCGAAGGTCACTGATTTTCTTTTCCTTTAGTTAACAAACGTCGGTGCCATAACAGTAACTCTCAACTCATTTATTTATTTATTGTACGTGTGTGAGAGAGAAAGAGTGAGAGAGTGTGTATGTGATGGAGCAAATTCAGCAGGAGAGCGCGACAGAGAGAGAAAGGATAAGAAATAGAGCATTAAAAACAAAAACAAAAGAAAAAAAAGAAAAAACAGAAAAGCCCGCAAAGAAATAGAGGAAATGAGACATATAGACAGACAGGCATTTAGACAGACAGACAGAGGAACAGAGACAGTGGAGATGGGGGAGGAAAAGGAAGGACAAATGATTATGAAACATAGCAGAGTCGGAAAATTAGGAGCACCACAGCGATGACATAGCAATATATATAATAAATATATTATTTTAAACATGCTAGTGTCCATTGCTCTCATTTTTTCTACAATGGATTTCACTAATTGCACTAATTAACCGTAGAGACAATAAGAGGAGCAAAAACAGGCTTTAATGGAACAGCTCTAGAGTAAGGTCATCACAAGTACATTTGTAATTTCCCCTGTGAAAGCAAGCATTATTAACAAGTATATTTACAATACATACTTCTGGGCTCCTACACTTGGACAATAGCCAATCCTATACAATATTTGACATTTTATACCACATTATTACGGGTATCAAAGAAAAACATATTGTTCTCATCCAGCCATACGGCACTGCCTGGCGCATTACCCAAAGCCAAATCTAAGGTTGATCGAAAATTCACCGCACTCATATACAGTGACAGTTATAATGGACCCTCGGGTTACGAACGGTTCGTTTTACGAACAAATCGGTTTACGAACAAGCTTCGCGAAGCAAGCAAATTTTACCTCGACTTGCGAAAAATGATTCGGGTTACGAATACAGGCACTACACACAAACCCGTGGATCACGTGTTCAGTTGCGCTTTGGCAAGTACACATGTGCGTCAGCGTGATGTGTTATTTAGTTTTCTTTCTTGATGTCTTGGTGTCGCATGACTTTTAGCTCCAAGGGGATTCCCCTTCCTATCAATAACCTCCTTATCTACTCTTTCACCAATCAATGTGTAGACAATAAAGGTACAGCGGAATTTTTATTGAATTTAATGTTCCTCTAAATAATAATACATGTACATGCCTTTTAAAAAACACTTAAAATGTAAAAATACCACACATGCTTTTCTGAGACTGAAATGGATTAATTGTATTTACTGTCATTTCAGTGTTTCGTTTTACGAACTATTTTCATAACCCGAGAGTCCACTGTATCTTCTTCAGCTACCCACAAAGAATGGATTGCACCGAGGAGCCAAATGCTAGGATTGGAATTGCTAACAGCTAATAATAAATAGTCTCTCCCATTGTGCTTTCGAGATAACCTCCACCAGGAGGTTAAAAGACGTATATAGAACGTAACCATTGTGGTGACTACAAAGGCCACAGAACTGTGTCACACCATGAGGCTTAGGATTTACAGTAGTCTGCATCAGATAGTCCATATTATATTATACAATGTATATCTAAAAAAAATATCACATCACTGATGCTTTCAAGCGCACATCGACTGGATCTCGACACATTGACTTATACAAGAAGAGGATAGATCAGTGGCAATGCTGAACGAACTGATTACGATGATAGCGAGAGACAGATGGATGGAAAAGAAACGCAATTTCTTTTTATTCCAGTGTAGGCACCACAACTCCCCCGCCCAACCTTTGCTTCGCACAATGGCCAGAAAGAAATTGGCCAGGGATTTATTCTGTCTGTCTCTGAGTTCCTGAGCGCTGATAAACCCCGAGTCCCAATCATCCGCAGGGCCAGGAATAACGATGAGATCTTCCCAGCCAGTCAATGGGAGCTTCTCCACAGCCACGGGGCAACATCCGGGAAAATGGCACTAAAACCAGTATATGGGCATCAGGGAAAAGCTTACTCCACTGATGTCAACTTTTGGATGGAGATCTAGTCTAATCCAAGATATGCCCTTGTCTGGCAGGCTGGAAGCGCTATTGATGACTCTGCCATCAACGCAACGCAATGTCAAAGTGGAGCAAGTCGGAAGGGGAAAGATAGCTCATGGCATCTTAAAGAAAATCAGTTTTTGGATTTCTTCTTCTGCGCATAAAATGGTACTGGAAGTCTTATATCTGTTATATTTTTCCCGAGACCCATTCCTATCTATCTCAAGAAAACTAAACAGCAATACAAGATTAAAAGTGACTTTGTGATACTGGTAAATTGTCTCCAATGGCTGGAAGTGATGTGAACGATATGACCATTATTTTTTGCATGAAATGGGCAACATCAAATCCATAACATCCATAATAAATCTGCGTTCCTGCAAACTGTCAGGGAGAAAAGACCCAGAGGAATAATTGCTAAAATTCGTACAAGATTTGCTCCGTAATTGTTCTTCAGTAATCTCAGGTCGGTCGACAGTTAAATGCCTGAACGAGCCAGAGCGCCAGCGAAACTGATCCTTTCCCCCAAACCGACCTGTATACGTGCAGATTTATTTCAAAATAAATTAAAAATTATCCCTCCCCTCCCCTCCACCTTTACTCTGCCCCCTCCCCTCCTTTTTTTTCCCCTAATACTGCCCGGGAGCTTTAGACTGTACATATAATAAATGAAGAAAACAGAATTTAACACTAATCCGATTAGTGAACAAGTAAGATACAAATCGGCGATACTGATTGGAAGAACAACCAACCAACTAACCAACTGAACAAAGAAAGAAGCGAACAACGTCTGGTTAGAAGAAGAAATATCACCCCAAGTCGAGGAGGGTCTTAAAAAAAAACCAAAACGGGATGGCTGTTT
>JBCEWB010106787.1:0-11951 GCA_039654565.1 Peronia peronii | reverse complement strand
CCACCCCCACCCCCCGTCTGCGATGTTTTTAGACGCTGTTTTGCTGGATAACCGTTTGATATAGAAAATTGTTTATGGCAGTCAAAAACAAATAATAATAATAATAATAATAATAATGATAATGATAATAATAATAGCAATAATAATAATAATAATAATAATGTCGTGAAATTTGAAGTCATGAGACTTAGAAATGCGAGAGTTTAATTTATAAGATACCATGAATTTCGTGTTGAAGTATATCAAGTCTGTGACATTTGAGTGTTTTTGTTACAGGCTGTTTACAGCAGCACTCGTTATTTATTCCAGAAGTATGTTTTCAGTTATCCTGAGTCGCAAAGAGTTAACCTTATTTCATTTTTTTTAGCGGCTGAGGACAGGTCAGTTTGTATCCATAAATGTCTTTGAAAGTTCACAGCTGAGGTCCTGTAGTTTTGGTTCTTTCTCTTTCTTTGTAAATCTTTCAGTTCCAAGAGCAGGATTGTGAGAAGAGTTATCTCCCGATAAAAGCGTGCCATGTGTGGACAGAAGAAATTTGGTTGGAAATTTTGGGAGTTTGGGGAAATTTTGCCCAAAGAGGTTACTTCGGCTTCTCTTGAAAGGATTTTCAATTTTATTGCCAAGAGTTCTTTGATATGTGCAAGGTGCACACGTCATCTCGAAATACTTTGGCTCGTTATCCGAGAAGGTTAGACGTCGGCCTTTTGCTACCCAAAACACCAAGGGACTATTTGGTCATTGGAAAGGCGGGTTCTAGTCTTTCCTATTTCTTCTATGAGATTCGAATCCGCGCGATATTCTTTAATTTAGAGGCAAACTTCTAACTGCTCGACCTGTGCGATCCCGTGGTCTTTGTTTTGTTGCCCCTACAATCTGTATACTGTGGACATCGTTCTCGTGACAGAGAACCTGACGTAATCGACACTTGAAGAGCATTGTCGTGGTAGAAAGCCCACGGACATTTCACTGGCTGTAGCTAGCGACCGTTCCCAAATTGTGATCTCTATGGAATTGACAATAGAATATAGAACACCGTTGGACGCCCTGCTGAGGAAGCATTTAAAGTGAGGATCTTCAGTTATTGGAAGTAGAGCTAAAGAAAAGGACTCATGGCTTTTCAGTGCTCGGTATGGTCTGAACATGTTGTGAATGATCCATGAAACGATAGCCACTCATCCTTCTCCAACTAAATGCCGGCCACCCACGTTTTCTCCCTTCCTGTCGATTGGCGTCTTTTGTGTACACATGAACCGCTCACTTTCTTGAACTTGCCTGTCACAAAGACAATATAAATAGAATGAGGAAACACAAGAAACGGTAGGGAAGAAAGAGAAGGGGAGGCAGAAGGAGGCGGGGAGGGGGAGGGAGTGAAGGGGAGAAGGGGGGGGGGAGGGCAGAGAGAAAAAGAAGGCACAAGTTTGGTTGAGAGGAAGAGCGGAAGAATAGGAGAAAGAGATAGACCGAGATTGGTTGATTGATTTTGATTGATTGATTGATTCGTGATTCTTGCTTTGATTTATTGATTAATTCATTCATTGGTAGAGAGGGAAAAAGGAGAGAGAGAAAGAGAGAGAGAGAGAAAAAAAAAAGGGGGGCGGGACGGAGAGCTGTAAGCACTGCAGAAGAGTTAAAAAACTGCATGAGAAAGGTGGGAATGAGACCAGACAAACTTGGTAATGTTTAATCTGAAATGTGAACCTGGCGTAATGGACGATATCCGTACCATTCTCTATCACAGTCAAATGGTGAAATAACACCAGTCTCAGTTCTATCAGATAAAGATGGCTGCTGTACTTACTAACCCAATGCTTCTGTCTGGATCACATTTCATGGGAAACTTATTTCGATATATTTATACTTTAAAATAACAGATTTTATGGAATTGCGACATTTATAGAGCAACGGAAATGTCTATTTTCTGTCTTAATATGTCCGAC
Source organism: Peronia peronii (assembly GCA_039654565.1). Lineage (NCBI taxonomy): Eukaryota > Metazoa > Mollusca > Gastropoda > Systellommatophora > Onchidiidae > Peronia > Peronia peronii. The sequence continues at coordinate 10,014 of JBCEWB010106787.1, read as the reverse complement.
AAGTGTGTCTGGAGACACTTTTACACCAAACTGTGATAATAATAGGCCTCTAATTCTGCGAGATTTGTCAAATAGGGCCCATAACTCCGGGAGCACGGCCCGACAAATCAGCATAATCTCCCTTGCCCTCAGTACATTACAAGGATTCGGTCAGGAGATTACGACGAAGCCATAAATTCACATCTAGTTTACGATCATTTCTCGGGCCTTATGGTGTCAATTGGTCGAAGGTTCCGTGTCCGCGCCGCGCTTTTATATTGGACAATGAAACCATTTTTGTTAAAGAAATCTAAAATGATCTTTTAGAAAGGTTTGTGCACTGAAATAACCTTACACATGGCATCTGAAACCCTTCAGTTCTACGCTGTATTTTTTACTTTTGCTTGAAAATAATCGATAAATATATGTCGATCTTTCCACGACATGCCAGATTTAGAATTAGAGTTAGATTAGATTAGGATTGGGGTCACGGTTAGTGGTAAGATTAGAGTTCGGGACCGTCAATGGTTTGCTATTTAAGATCACTTCCCTTAATATAACAGCTTGTTGCACTGAAGCGCAAAATGCATTTGACGGTAAGGGTCCTTTGTTGAAGCCGGAACTTTCTGATAAGCTGAACAAGCCAACCTGTAGCATGACCTACTTTCAGTGTATCAAAAATTTAGTTGTAACTCTTTTAGCACCCTGCATCTTGTATTAAAGTCTAAATTTTTGATAAGTGAAAATGCTAAAGAACAGCATTACCAGAGAGATCGTAGGGTGAATCGATAAGGAAGAAAACTAAAGAAACGGGCAATAAAGGGCTGTTGCTTGCCTGGTACAGGTGGCTGATTGGCAGTTAAAGAGATCACGGTCGTCGAGACCAGTAACTCGAATAGATCAAAGCGAACATACTGTCTTTGGCGATAGAACTCTAAGTGCGTCTTGACATTTCATTCGATTCTACACATGTAGAAACCTGTGCGCTGTCTGGTTCAACTGACCAAACCCGACCGGTCATCTCAGGAGAAAAATGACCATTCACATTTCCCATTGCTATTCTCAGCATCCAGGCAGGCAATGTTTATGGACCAATCAAAGTTTCCTCCGCTCCAGTTCATGCTGTTATTTCGATCATTAAATATTTGGCGTCCCAAATTGAGGTGAGATTAAAGGCAGATTACGCCATTTTCTTCACAGCTGTAGCCGTGAAATCCAGACACCGTTATGTCGATCTCTCCTACTCCCCTCCCCCCCACGTCCTCTTTTCTACTCTGAATTCAACCCATTCTTGCCCACTTTGCCACGTTGTCTTTTCTTTCTGAAGTGACACAATGGCGGATCTGAGTTTGTTGTTATTTGTGTTGTTTGTGTTGTACACTCGCATTACATTCTTTTTATGTAATCCCAGACTCTCACCCCTCCCCCTCCCCATAGGGCACTTCCCAGCCTGCACTGCTGACCTGTGGGGTCAGCCCTGAGTGCCTGGGACGACCAGTACCGAATTACCTATGTTTTGTCAGCTGTTAGCGCAATCATAAATAGTTGTATATGACATGGCTAAACGTGTAACACCTTTGAACGGCACCGATTAGACACACTCCGGATTTTGAGAAATTGATTTAGTATCCGAAATCTGACAATGCCCTGTTGGGAGAAGGAATTTCAGCTCAAGTATGTGTGCATCGCCGGGAGCTGTGGAAGCTCACAGATTCTAAGACACAAGGGAAAACAGTATGAATATGTAGATGTGGTGACCGTGACGGGGTCAATGATTTCCTTACGTAGCCGTATACACCAGTCATTGATATTGAATTTGATTTTTGTAGCTGCAATCTCGTGATATCCTCGCTCTTTGGAAACGATTCTGGTCTGTACAGCCTGACTTTCTGATAGCGGAATATATACTATATTTTATATCTTAGAATTGGTATCACTACTGACGAAAAGGGGACTCAATTGTTTTGTGCTCACATCTGATGGTTTAACTTTTTTCTAGCCAAAAGATAACCACACTGAGACACTGTTCTTGGTCGTTTGTTGACCCATTTTTTTTTTGGTAGCTCCATAGACTATGATGGAGGATGGCAATGCCAAGGTTCAACGTAGTACCCATGTGAATCAAAGACATTGGCACGGCTTTCGAATTCATACTATCTCCTCTTGTGCTCTAATCTTAGACACCTGCGATATTCACAAGTACTCACCTGTTATTCGTATAGCACAGATAGTGTGTTCACAGGGTGAACCTCCGCCGAATGAATGAGATATACATCTCATGTCTCTCAGCAAAGATATTGTCAGTCTAGAAAAGGAATATGGGTGTTAGGTGTGATATGGAAAGGGTGTATATCTATGCCCTTTGATTGTCTGGGCGTTAATTAAGTACAGGGACTTCAGTTCGAAAAATCACTTCGGCTCTGATGTGGTTACGGCGTTTATCATGCTGCGAAAACTCAGCCGTACTGTGAACGGTGATTGTCCAGACGGATTCTGCGATAAATCTGCCATTAATTATCTGATCATAAAAAAAAAAAATCCTTTCACATTTTTGGGTTTCGTCTGTTTGATTATCTTTCTGTTTATTTGTCTGTCTGTCGTCTGTAAAGTATGTCTGTGTGTCTGCATGTCTGTATGTCTTTCTGTCTTTCTGCCTGCCTTCCTGTCTTGCTTTCCTTCAGTCTTTCTATTTTTTCTTTCATTCTTCAGGTGTTTAGTTATTGTTTTGCATTTTCTCCTTTCTTTCTTTCCTTGTATCTTTCTTTCTGTCGCCCTTCTTTTTTTTCTTTCTTTCTTTCTTTCTTTCTTTCTTTCTTTCTTTCTTTCTTTCTTTCTTTCTTTGTGATTTTGTTTGAACCAGCACTCTTGCGTGTAAATCAACGGAACATGTGGTGCGATCAATTTGGTTCACCAGCTGTTTTTTGTTTGTTTGTTTGTTTATTCGTTTGTTTGTCCGTTTGGGAAAGTTCGAAATCTCACAGTGCATAGTATCGACATGATAGAATGGGTCGCCCTATTGTGAAGCTGAAATGGAAGTCCATGAACACCGAATATTTATAGACTTGACATTGGACGGCATCCTGGCGTTAAACTGTCGGGTTAAACTTTTCCACGATCTTCAGACATTGAGGAAAGGTGCGGGATTGAGCGGGGCTGATCAGTTTTTGCAGGGTCAGCCTGAAAGGTCAAAGTTTGTGTGATTTAAGTCATTCCTGGGCTGTGTTGTCCAGTGATGCGATGTGGGACAAAAAACAACAAAAAAAAACAACAAAAAACACAGTTTACGTTTCTTTCTGGATAAGCCGGGCAGGCAAAACAGGCCCATTTTTAATGACCCTGGACTTCGGAAAAGTTTGTGCCGCTAACTTTTGAGAGAGACACCCTTTTTTTTTCTTTTTAATGGCCAGTGGCCGAGGTGTTTGCCACCCAGAATTTTATGGAAATCGCTGGCTATGAAAGAAAGCTAAGATGGTAACAGAATGATTAATTGTCCCCATCCATACGTGTGACCAGTTCCTTGTTTTTATAACTCTGTTGATTTTGTCATCCCTTTATTATTATTCTGTTTTATCACTTTTTAGGCTGCCATTAATTATCTGATCATAAAAAAATCCTTCCACATTTTTGGGTTTTGTCTGTTTGATTATCTTTCTGTTTATTTGTCTGTCTGTCGTCTGTAATGTATGTCTGTGTGTCTGCCTGTCTGTATGTCTTTCTATCTGTCTTTTTGCCTGCCTTCCTGTCTTGCTTTCCTTCTGTCTTTCTGTTTTTTCTTTCATTCTTCAGGCGTTAGTTATTGTTTTACATTTTCTCCTTTCTTTCTTTCCTTCTATCTTTCTTTCTGTCCCCCATCTTTTTTTTCTTTCTTTCTTTCTTTCTCTTTCCTTTTCTTTTTCTTTGCCCTTGCTTTTTTAGTTTATCATTCAATTATTCAGTTGTTCATTTTGCGCCCCGGTGGATATCCAATTTATCGTGTCATACGGCATTGTTTTTTTCAGTATGAACTTCCTAGTCCACCAATCTTTATGTTGTTCCTCTCATTGCTCCGTTATTTTCCCTCTCCGTGCTGATCTATTTTCTATTATTTTTTACGGACAAAAGTCCTATAATTACATGTAACATTCCCTACTGGTGAACACAGTACTTCTATAGTCAGAAGAATTTTAAAGAGCCTGCCACTGTGTATACAGACAAACCAGTTTTCCCTTTTGCCGGTAGTGCGAGCATTGTCTAGCGAGGGTCAATATTTTCAGCTTACTAGGGTGGCGAGCATTGGAGCATAGTTATAGGTCAGAATGACGGCCTTATGCCCTTGGCAAGCTCGTTCTGCGTGCTCCAGCGCTCCATTGACCACATGTTGTCTCCAGAACGCGCAGCTAGACACGATTGGCTCTTCCGACTCTGGACATTCTGCTGACATTATGATTCTTTCCATACGAAAGTTAGCTCCTACATTAACGCCCATAGCCCATCTGGCATCAGATACAGGACAATATAAAAACCCTGTATTTAAAATTAACTTTCGATGCCTCGGTTTTTACAAAGGAGTATTTACTTTCACTTTAGGATAACTAGTTTTAAGACTTATAAATGTCAACTCTTATGGGCTTTCGTACCTAAAGTGTTGACGCTTTGCAAGGGAACATAGAGAATAACATTAGTACGGTCTCGAACATAGAGAATGTCTATGGGCGCCCGTGAAGTTCACCATCTCTTGTCCACATATGCACAACGTTAATCGCCGATCTTATTGATCGCCATAAGTGATCCATTTTTTTTTTAGGGGGGGGGGGGCTAAGTTACTTCCCTTTTCCAAATACAAGAAGTTGGAAGACAAGCGTCTTTAAAAAAAAAAAAAAAAGCAAACTGACGGCGAGAGTACGACCTCGCTGAGGGTTGGACTTGTGGTTTAGGATTAGATCGAGTTTAGGGCTTGGATCAGGGTCTGGATTGAAGGTTAGGGAAGGTCTACCTTAAGGTTAGGTTAGGTAAGTAGGTTAGGTTAGGGTTAGGGTTAGAGATGAGGTTCGGGTTTTGGGTTAAGATTAGGGTCATAGTTGATTCTCTCGAGGTATTACTTCGACTAGTAAGGACATTCATTCATCAAGATATTGACCTTCATAAATCGCATATATCTATATCTATATCTATATATGTATAAATTTCAGGGAAGAAATGTAAAATGTAAAGCAAAAGACTTTCAATAGCAGCAGTTTAGAGAGAATGGAGGTTGGTAATCTCACTGCATTCTTCTTGAGAATAACTCTAGCATCCTACTGTCAAATTTATCTCTGACCCTCGAAAGGGTTAAGTGCTCAGACTAGGAGACAAGCAATAATAAACCCAAGTCTGTCACTGTCAGTCTTTAGAACTGGTTTTGATGACCACGACCAAAAAAAAAAAAAAAAAAATATATGAAAAAAAAATCACAATAAGAAAAAGACATTTTTATAATATGAAGATTTTTTTTTTCAGCATTTTGCGCAACTTATTTTTTCTAACAAGAGAAAAGGTGATATTTTTTAAAATGTATTTACAATGCTTATTATTTACACCTCTTGTATGTGGCAAAGGGAAGTCATTTGTCTGGTGGTTAAAATTGTTTTCATACAAGACAGCATGAACCACTGTCAGTCATGATGTGGCTGTAGAGAGTGGACAATGGCCAAATGGTGCGGTAGTGGTTAAATGTATTGACATATTATTTATATGATTCACTAGCCAATGGTCAGTACAACTTCTCTCTCAGAAACACATTTCTCTGAAGTACAGGAGTCCAATTACTGTAGTCATTACTTTACAATACTATCAGCCGTTACGCTTCTGTAACAGCGCGGAAATGGGCGATCTGAAACTGGCGTTTATCAATAAATTATGGAAAAGAAAGAATTAATGGTGTTTTTACACAATTGTTTGCAAAACGACTGGAATTAATTTTTTTTCATTTCTTCTTTCTGTCTTCTCTCTCTCTCTCTCTCTCACTCTCTCTGACATTCTTTCTCTTTCCCCTCTGCCTTTCCCTCTGTCTATGTGGATAATGTTAGGCGCTGAGTTCTGTTTTTTATCTCATAGCCCCGAAGAATTTGCCATTTACACTCAAATGAAGATTGACTCGGCTTTCCAAATGGCCCATTACATATCAAAATTCGTAACCAGTTACAGTTAACGGCTTAGTTTACGCGTATTGTCATTTCACAGTCGCGTTTTGTCATTAAAGCCCATTATGTGACATCATGAAGCCAGTCTTTTATGTCACGTTCTCTGACAGAGCCATCTCTCGCTCAAATTGCTGAGAAGTTAAAAACTTCAAATCTAAGACGTTCAGTCATCCATGCCTGTTTATGATGTTGACTGTATAAGTGATTGGTGGGCATGTGAACTCTTGCAAATTCCAAAGAAAATCCTACAGGTTCCAGAGACACTTGGATGTATAGTTCCTGATAGTTCACAGTGTGATTAGGTTAAGCTTTATAGCTTGATATGTTCGGTCCATTTCTGCTGAGACCTCATCTATCATACTTGCCAATACACCACTATGCATAGGACTGGAGTTAAAATTTACTGATGTTTAGTCGGTATTGACTAGATCACACCCATGTTTATCCAGTTAAAGAAAGTGGAGATTCCCACCTCCCTAAAACAAATAAACAAACAAACAAACAAACAAACAAACAAATAAGCAAACGTAATAAGAAGAACAAACTGCGTTATTTTTTGAAGATTATTATTATTGTTTTTTTTTATTTGCGTCTTAGCTTGATTTTACCATCAACGTGTACATAGCTGCTTGAGCTCACAATAGACGGCAAGCCCTTGCTGCCAGTACAGAACTGTGATAATGCCAGTTATGGAATTACTCCGAACTTTTAACCACGTTATTCAACTAAGTCTTTGATAAATCGACGACAACAATGATTTATCTGTGTTATCAGAGTCAAAAACGTGTTTATGTATCTCTATAAATATAAATCCTTTTTCGAAGTTTTATCAAATATAGATAGCACTTTGTACGGTAGCATGATGTTTTCTTATCATACATGCTTTTTTTTTCCTAAAGTGTGTAACATTTTTGGTATGTGTGGTTTTTGTGTGTTTGTTTTTGTTTTGGACTCTGTATTTATAATGTTCATTTCTGTCTCTGCTGATTCTGGCCAAAGATATTTTGACTTTGTCAATATTGAAATCTCAGGACGAGGGTTATAGCAGCAATGATGACGGTGATGACGACGATGCGAATACCGTGAATAAAAGAAATCCCCTAGTCTCGTATTTCTAACCAGATATAGGTTAGCCTGTCTGTTTCCTGACCTTGCAAGCCTAAAGTAATTTGTATGTGTCACCAAAAGTGGTGTTTTTTGGTCTTCAACTTTGGCTGGTACCTGGTCAAAGAGAGGTACGAGGTTGCCATATGGGACTTACTAAGGACTAACGACGCTGATAATGGATTGTTGACGACTGGCTATGTGACAGCTTTGTGGGGAAAAACTGGTTCCAGGACACGCCCCTTCCCCTCCCCCCTCCCCCCCTCCCCCATCCTGCACATATGGAGTGTTTTTTATCTTGGAATATTTGACTCAGTTTCTGTTCGTAATGATGTTTACCGAAATCTACCGTCATTGCTTGTGGGGAGGGGGGGGAGAGGTGTAGTTTAAATTTTCTAAAATGTCAATTAAAAACACACTTTTTCAACAAGCACCTATCTGAGTAACAATTCCACTGATTCCTCTAGGGATGGTGTCAGCCATGTCTAAAAGCTCATTCGCATGTTTGCATGTGATCAGGACATGTCCCATTTTTACACCCGAGCATCACTGACACCGGGCTTGATAACGATACAGCCCAAATAGTGCTGATGTACCGGTAAATACAAGCCCAGATTCATCCTAGAATTTTGCTCGCGGATCAGATGGAATCACCTTATTCACACTGGTACTGGTTTAATTTTTTTTTTTTTTTTTCATTTTCCATGAACAAAAGGTATACATTTGAAGGGCCACACTTAAAATGGCGTCTAATATTCTGGTTCTGACAGGAAGCGATTTAAAAGTACAAATACTGTCTTGCGAAGGGCACCTGGGATTTGAGGGACCTCTTCTAAAACGACCGAATATCTTGCACGCACCTCTGCATAGAGCGCGGCCGGACGCGCCCTGCTAATCATTGATCTGTGTTGGGCGGCTTGCAGTGCCGTGGTTGCACTTCAGTCCAGGCGGGGCGGCCCAGTGCCTCTTTCAGCGTTTGCGATAGCGAGAAAACTTGTCTCGATAAGCCGACGTCGATTTGTTAGATGGCACAGTGTCCGCTTGTTCGCTTCTGAGGCGGGATTTGTCCGCTCATTTGTTGCGGAATTTTCACTTTGTGTTGTGCTGAAGTGGCGAACTGTGAGCAGAATTGCTATGTAAGCTTTAAAAGCATAGACTTAAAAAAATGAAAAAGAAATTAAATAAATAAATAAAAATTCTAATGATGGACAGTGAATGTGTAGACAATAGTACCTTTTTACCGATTTTGTAAGCAATCCAGTAGTTATTGTATATAATCAGTGAATTTGGGAGTGAAATGGTAGATTAGTATTAGGATCGATCTGAGTGAAATGGAGGTGTTTCGTTTGTGGCTTTTATCTTGGAAATAGTGACTGGAGTTGGTGATTGTGGTGAATTAATGAGAGAAAGAACGAAAACAATAAATATTGCCACTTTGCTCCAAGGCTGAAAAAAAAATTGTAAAATTGGCCATTTGCTACTGACCATTGTATAAAATTATAACAATGTCTGATTTGTAGTCTTGGCTTTTTTAATCAGCTGTTAGTTTGGTCTTTTCCCCTCGATTGGGTCAGTAATTCTAAGCAGCTTCACATTATTGAGTTCATCCCTTGTCATTCAGTGGTTTACACTTTTCAGGAAGTCGTCTTTGATCGCCTTTCGACTCTGCACCTTTTGTATCAAAAATATTATTTTCATGTCCTGTAATTTGTTCGGTTAAAATGCTCAGTTACTGCGAGTTGAACAATTGCATGCAAATTAACTACCTGCTGCAGGTTTTTCGTTGCAAGCTGTGCATTAGTAAACCTACTGCCTGCTCTAACAGCTGCTGTCGATTGCCAGATAATATATGCCACGTGTACCAAGAGTGGCCATACAAACAATGTTGTAAGTGATCCAGATTTCAATTTTGAGAAAACTGGAGTTTTTTTATTACATTCCGGGTTTTTTTTTTTTTTTATGGATGAAACTAGACTTTAGACATATTTTTATTTTGTATATATATTTATTCACTTCTTAACTATTTTGGGTGTATGTATGTGGGGGGGGGGGGGGGGGCAACATAAAAATAGGCAGCTAAAGGCTACCTCGTGAAAATGGTAGAGAACATGTAACATAAAAAAACAAAACTTAGTACCATATGTGTTAACTCCGCTGTATTCCTTTTGCCGAGATAAATAGCGTGAGTGTCGTACCAAAAAACAAGACAGCCTGTCAAACAGTAGATCAGTGAAGGTGACAGTGCCGTGTTACTAAGCCAGCCCTTTGAACCTGTTCCGTGAGCAGTTCTACGGTTTGTTGCTGATCTGTGTACAAGTGTGAGTTAACACTTTATCTCTGGAAAGCTGCACTGACTGTAGTTTCACGACAGACGTCCTATGCAGTTGTCAATATTATATCAGTCACAGTGGCTATGACAATGTGACTTTCATTTTAATTGAACATCACCCAAACCTAGCCAATCTTTGCCCGTAGGGATGGACAACGAAGTTTATCAAAAGGGAAATAACATGTACTCGTTTTTAGCCCACGAAGTACAATCATGAACACCAAGATTTCAGTTTGTGCTGCTGGTCAGGTGGTCAGTTTGTTTAAGCCCTTAGTCCAGGACCATGACACGCATTTCCATATAGCAGTTTAATAGATTTGTTCCGACCAAGCGAAAGGTTGGAAATACCGGGGTCTATTTTTAGCATGGGGGTACAAACACTCCAAACTATTCACAAGTTTGTCTCACTTTTCGGTTTGACCCTGCTACGGTGGGGAGGAAATG
>JBCEWB010106776.1:0-11951 GCA_039654565.1 Peronia peronii | reverse complement strand
ACAAACTTACAAATGTGTTTGAGTTGTATTATGTGATTATGTATGTGAGCATGTCTCGAATCGTGTCTGTATACCATATTATGAATTTGTGCGTATGTTGTTGCCCATATTTGTTTTGAGGCATATTTCGTATGTGGCCGTTCAACGTTTTGGTCCTGCTGCAAAGCGCTTCGAGCCCTCCAGGGGCGAGGCGCTACATAAATAGCCTTTATTATTATTATTATTATTATTATTATTATTATTATTATTATTATTATTACATTTACACTGTAGATATCATGGGCTGCTTGTCAATAATGAACTTAGAAGCATAACTGAGAAAAAAAAAATTCGAAATACGTTAAAAATGGCAGCTTAGTTATGTGCTGGGAAAAGGAGAGATACGGGGGGAAGAGTTTTCTATGGATATAGATCGTAGAGTGCCTGTGGAGAAGGAAAGAGATTCACACAAAAAACTTCCGCCCCACTTTACTAACGAAAGAAAAACAGCGAAAGAAATACCTTGCAGTTAAAGGACAGGGGAAATGAGAGAGAGAAGCAACGGAGAAGCAGTAAGAGAGATAGAGAGTAACAAAAGGAAAGAAGAGAACCGAGGAAGAGACGGGGGAAGGGGGTTGGACGGTGAGGAAAGAGATACATTCTGTGATGAAAGACAATAAATAAAGAAATAAATGAATAAATTTATTAATTATTTTATTGTTTGTTTGTTTGTTTAATTGTTTGTTTGTTTTATTCTCGTACAAAACTTAAATCCATCATGTCGTTTATTGTATTCAACAACAAGGTTCATCTCCCCTCTTCTCTCTATTCTATTCTCCCTTTATCACATTTCTATCTTTCTAGCTGTTATAAAACCACACAAGGCCATCGGGAAGGCTGTCCTTTGACTTCATGTAAACCTACTCTTTGACTGCTAAGACAACATCCAGCCCATTATGAGATGTTTGTTCGTTTTTTGTTGGTATTTTTTTTCCAGGCCTATAAATTTGTCTCACGTAGTTTTTGCTCTGCGCAAAATCAGAGCATCTTAAGATCGAGATGAATGTTTGTCTTTTAAAGACTGACATTAGTCCCCAGATAATAGCACAATTGGAGAAAGCATAGACGACGAGGCAAAAGAGAAGGCGTATAAAAATATCCTCCCCCCATTGTACGATGCACTTACTAATGCTCATAATCTGACAAAAAAAAATGAGATGGAGATGCAGGAAAGAAAGGGCCCTAATCCTGAGAAAGCCAAAATGGAATTTATTACTTCTCGTATAACTAATTGCTATGTAATTATACCTATCCATTACGTTGTTGCTTCCACATATTTTGCGTGCCTTTACGAAATATTCCAAACGGCTGTAAGCATTGTCAGATTTATCATACCTGCTGTGAAGTACACAGGGATAGTAGAGCAAAGTAAATGACTGACTGTTATGGAAGAGCCTCGTCGCTGTTAGTGATGGGGAGGAGGAAAAAATGCGGTTGTAGAGGTAGAGTTTGAAAGTCCATGTCTTCTGTACAATAAGAATTAACTCTTAAAGTGTCAATAAATACCGCTAAGTGGGAAAAAGTATGATAAAATTGGTTTGGTTTTGAAGACGGACACTTGAGACAGGGAATATGATATGAGATTACCCTTTTTGCAATGAGGAATAATTGTTCAAACTTATTTATTACTGAATTGTACTAAGTGTTATAAACAAACGTTTCGAATTCAACAATCTCGCTGACAATTCGAGGGTTAATGTAGCTTTTCAATGGACGTCCAGATCTCCATCTTACCAGAGTCTTCTTTTGCGACATGGAAACTTACATAATATATCGGATTGTAGACAATGACGGAAAACATCGAAACTTTTCAATATACATGCATGGAGATTTATTTCTCTGTTCTTCGTGTCTTGTTCATTACTGATGTCTCATTAAGAAAATTGCCCCATATTATATGGATTCTTTACAGTATATTCCACAGTGTTAACAAAGAAGTCAAAGTGCCTCCGATCACGTAGTAACTCATAGTGTTAAACAAACCAATGCGTTCACAGATATTACATGAACACCACAAGGTTCATAACAAGTCCATGCTAAGATTATCTTCCTTTCAAAGCCTGGCTTTTTTGGTCAGAGGAAATATGGGTAGAAATTTTGGAACTTTGGGAAATGCTGCCCGGACAATGATGTCACCGTGCACCCTTGGGACGATTTTGAACTCTGAAAATCTTCGCTTTTGTTCAAGAGGACTAGACGTGGGGCTAGCTATCTAAAAAGCTAAGGGACTGTTGGGTTACTAGAAAGGTTCGAATTTTTCTCATTCTCTTAGTAGAATTCGAACACGTGTACATTTTAATAGTAAGGCAGACACCTAACCTCCCGACTACTTCGTCTCCTAGCGGCGCAGTGATTGAAAGACCTGTCTAGTCGTATTCAACTTCCACCTCACTAATCACATTTTGAAATTTGTATTTTCTATGTAATTCCCTTATTGCAAGATCCTTATAGGTAGGCTTTTTTTTCTGGCTAAAGAAAGACTGGAATCTCTAAGCAGTTCCACACTGCCACTGAAAGAGTTTAGTTTAAGTGGACACGGCTTGCGTTTTAGTAGACGGATCTTAAAGTTTGAAATTATTTTTTTTCAGTATTAATAGGCTACTGATCCTAGTTTGGGCGATCACAGAGATATTACATAGCTGTGCACTTTATATGCAACATTACACAGTCTGTAATCCTTAACGGTTTTCATGCAACTGTTACTGCGCCCCCTGTCATGTTACAGCGAATACGAACTAAATTATTAATTAAAAAAGCAGGTGACTTTTGAATGCTGTTTACACGAAGACCACATTATGATCACAATGTTCGATGTAATGTAATGTTCGATAGCAATAACCTAATAGTACAGGTGGTATAACAGGCAAAAGTGACCTATCTATTCCACCTGCAGAGTGTATTTTTCAAAGAAACGGAAGAAAGTTCGGAAAGAAGAAGAAGAAGGGAACCTTTTCTTATTTTTTTTTTAATGAGAACAAGAGATTTGGGCAAGAAGTACAGGAAGATGGACATAACAAAGAATCAGATCTCTATGAAAATCGCTTTCCCCTTATGTTTCGACCCAAACAGCAACAGTACATGAAATTCGTAGACTCTTTACAACCAGTACACCCCCGTAGTCAGTTAAAAACTGCACAAGTATAGGAGGTGTCGGTATGCAATATATTTTATTGCCCTGCAATACGTTATTTCTTTCCTGTTTTGACAAAATCCATACCATGCACATGTTCATATCCACTCACATCCATCCACACTCGCACACACTCACATTCAATCACAACCCCCAATATCCACACACACTCAAACACACATTTACACAGACACACAGACACCAACACCCACATCCATAACCCCCCCACACACACACACACACACACACACATAAACACACATAGACTCACTCACACATACATTCACGTACACACACACACACACACACACTAACACCACATCCATCAACACTCACACATAGAGCAACATTCTTCTGTGTATTACCTCAGATTCTCTTCGCAGCTGATATAGAATACAGCTGTATAGGATAATGATTACATTCCGTACAACATGAACCATGAATTCTGGTCCTACAAAGAATTTTGTTCAAATAAAATGGCTATGATTAAAATATTATATATATATTATTATATATTTTGGCCTAAAAGTGCTTGGATGTAGGACATATTCCATGCTACCTTGAACCAGTTCGAGAAGATGTTATGCTGCAGAATGTTCAGATCTGTGTCAGCTCATGAAAAAGCCATGTTGACGGATACATTTGCCCTGGCAGATTATACATTTACTGAAGGAAGTTTTACGTATAATGATTTAATGTAAAACTGGAGGTGAAGAGGGTGGTTCTTTGAACCCTGGAAATACTAGGCCCAAGAATAGAGAAATGTCGGCTGGCCAAATATATTGTTGGAATTCAGCTATTATACGCTGTATTCTATAGTAAGATACGTCATATCAACAGTTCTGTTAACCAGCATGCAATGACTGACAGAGGGTCACGAGTAAGAGAGAAAGAAGGCATAGACTTAAAGGATACACATGCAATTGAACCTCTGGTTACCATTTTTAGATGATTCATTACAGCAATATGTGCAAATATTTATCTGTGGAAAGCTTTCACTGAGATGCATATTAGTTCTAAGGACAGAAACATGATGAGTTCCCACAGAAATGGTTTAATTAAAGTATCAATAAAATCTATTTATGCCTTCATTTCTATGTGCCTGTCACGCTTCCTACATTGACAATCATCCAGTGAATGTCGATCAGAAAGCGGATCTACAGCGACTGAAATACCCTTGAGGTGTATAATCGTGAAGGAGACGGCAATTAGCAAAATTAATGTCCTTCTCTCCTTTGTATGTTTATCTTCATCATATCCTGTACATCTGGTTTATATACTTATTGTTCTCAAGGATGCAGCTTGCCATTCCTAGATAGATCGTTGAATTCGGAGCACGTCAGACGGAGCAAAGACTCGTGCATGTTCAAGAGAGATTACGAGCCAGTTTTATGGGTAAACAAAGTCTTCCCTTGGCTTTGACGTCTTAGCTGCCTCTGACAGGGGCCATAAATAAGCTCAAAGACATCCAAGAGTGCAGTCGCTTTGCAAAATATGTGCCAAAACACCACTCCCTACCACGAGAGCGTAATAAGGTGACAGACAGAGTGACAGTTTGTCAGGAGAAGAAATTGGTGGGAGGAAGGAAAGATGAATGAATGGTGACGACCTAGGGATAAAGAAAAAAAAGGAAGTTAAGGGCGGTGAAGAGACAGGAGAGGCGGTAACGGTTGACTCTTATGAAGCTCGTATCTTCTGGAACTAAAACCTGGGGGAGGGAGAGAGGAATGAAGAAGAGGGGCGGGGTGGCATGGCCGAGGGGTTAGATCTCTGCTTTTTTGTGAAAATGCTAAAGGTTCTAATCTTACCTGGAAATGGGAAGGATTAAAGTCTGCCTTTTTTTCAGTGACTGAACGGTCCTATGGCTTCTTGGAAAGGGAGACCCGACGTCTAACCTTCTCGGATAAGGACGAATATTTTTCGAGGTCCAGTGTGTTCGTTGCGCACGTTAAAGAGCTATTGACAGCTAAAAATCGAATGAGAGATTGGCGGAGACGCCACTGTACAGACAAAAAAAATCCAGAATTCAAATTTCTACCCCCCCCCCCCCAAAAAAAAAAACCTTCTCACCAGAATATGCAAGCACTTAAAATAGATATAACCCTTCTCTCTTAAGATTGAAAGGTTACATGCATATAAAAACAAAATGGACGACTGGTCCGAAACCGTTAAAAATCAAAAGTCGGTGCACATAAGTCTTGTGTGACACTACAAAGAACTGCCCATGCCATAAGCATATTGCATTTATTCCTAGAGCTGTGAAGTTCTTGTGACATCCAACACTAAGGACAGTTACAAATACAACATGAAGAGAAAGGAGAGGAATTGTCAGACAAACAACCCTAGAAACAATTAAACAAAATCCCCAGATCGTCCGATCGAGAGTGAAATAAAGACATTCAAATTTTATAATATAACGAAAAACTTAGATTCGGAAACAGAAATTTATTGCAGATGATTTTGCGAGTAAATGTAGCCAGTTTACCCCATTGTCACCTTTGAAATGAGACCATTGCTCGTTTCACATGACTTACATAGATGAAATAATAACACAAGCCAAGCCAAGATGTTTCCTACTCTGTCTTTACAATTTTAGGGATGCTGAACGTAAGTTTGATCATCAGGATCTGTTCTGCTCTGCTAGAGTTTCACATAACAGGACAAAGTACATCAAATTTAAACAAAAGAAAGAGGATTCATACGATTATTCTGAAATGCTGATATTTTGTGAGAAAGCTTAAAAGACGCAAAATGCACACACTTTGTGATCTGTATTAACTTTATGAATGATATTTTTAGTTACCACACTAACTGTCTTTCTACATTTGTTTCATTAGTGAAGTTCCGCAACGCCTTCCATATCGCACTGTTAGCTCTTTTTACAAAAATGGTGATACTTATCAGACGACCTCATGCTAGTAATGTGATTCTGCTTGTATTCATTTATACCCACGTTCGTGAGAGACAATGTTTGGTGGAATATAAAGTTGTTGTTGTTTTCAAGCTGAGAGCCATCTCCTGCTATTATCTGAAAATGTTTGAAATAATCTTACTTCATAAGCCATTGGTGAACTCTTTGGCAGCTGAAACAAATACATATGACGTAACGAAACTATTAGGATCTCAATTATCTCTTTAGTGAGGCTTTAGTGATAAATCGTTTCATGTTAGGGAACAAAGACATGAACTCTGTCGCTCGTCGGTACCAAAGAGTATCGTCGCCTGAAAGGCTCAACTGATCCCTTGCGCAACGTTCACTTGTTCGTGAGGGGTATCGACTCTCTTTCTCCAAGTAAGGACAGTTCTGCGGGGAGAGAAAACAGGTGAACCATTTCGTAATGGCATAGATTTCAAGTTGTCGACTAACTTTACCTATATGCCCTTCTCCTGAGGGAAAAACCCTGTGACATATAGCAACCATGAATCACATAAGAAGATGGTTACTTTGTCAGTTTGTTTCCACAGCTCTGGAAATACACATGTGCGCATTATTCCTTCATACGTGGGGAAAACCTACCTAAAAAAGGGCCCAGTCTTTGTATGAGTAGTATGACATAATTACAGTCTCCATGTCAGTGGAGCCTCTCCTCGGTTTAGACTCAGGCTTAAAGTAAATAAAGACAAAAATAGGACATGTCTAGCCCATCTAGCTATTTCTGTCCAAATCCAGACATTTATTGTAACGATCTTGCCGTGGTGTATACACTGTCGGATTATGCAGTGAAGAGAGAGTGAAAAAGGTCATTTGTTTCAAGTTTCAGTATATTTGGGTTTTGTGCTAACTTGCAAAAAACAAAAGAAAGCCATTCGGTGTCTGGTGTAATTTTCCCGAGCCTCTCCGAAACATCAGTAGAACACCTAAAAGACACAGATTATTGATACATAGAAGCAGAGAGCCCGCTAGAAAGAAATGTTGTCGGATATTAAAATATTCCAAACGGAAAACGAAAACAAACAAACACAGAATGAAAAAAGAAAGCATAAATCTAAAGGATTATATAGTCGGATTTTGTATGCTCTCTGTTTGAGTTAAAGTTGGTCATTCCAGGGAATCACAAGCTCATGATTGTTCTTGACAATTTCTGCAAAAATTAATAATGCGGTAATGGAGCGCAACTCCAAAAGCGAAAAAAAAAAACGTTTCAAAGGCACACACAAAGCGGCTGTTTTTTGGTAAATTAAGCATAGTATTGAATGCCAGGGCCAGGTAATCCAGACCATCAGAGCATTTAAGTCTCAATTACATTTGGCCAGCTATCTAGGAATGTGGAAACTTTCTCTCCATATTACCTATTTAGTGAAAAAAAAGTCGAATGATTTGCATTGTTTTCAAGCATGACCAATGAAAAATACTCCAAAAATTCTTTTCGTCTTCTTTCTCCAAACATAGAAAATGATCCTTGACAAATAGCAAGAAAGGAAACTAACAGGTACCCCAAAAGCTTCTCATCTTCCCACGCATCTTCGAACATCCCAGACTCATGCGTTAAAAATCTTTAACTGCGCCCATGACGTTTCTTGATCATTTGCTGAGGCACAAACTGCTTGACAAAGTTTTTTTTATTATGACTGAAACAGAATCCCGCTGGCTCTTGACTCACCACAGAATCGCTTTTGACGTGTGACTTCAAAATAGAATTCTTAAGAGCACAAAAAATTGCAACATTCTTGCTCACTGAAACTATTATTAGTGAAGATTGTAAATTTTTTTCATGTCACCATCGCCTCAGAATGTTAATGGAAATTGAAATTCATTTTGGCCATCAACGGGTTTTCGGTAGTAAATCGGTCCACAATTTCCCATACCTCATACTTTCAATCCCAATAAAAGGAACATCGTTGTTACACTCAATAGTCGCACATTCCATTCCAGGCGTTCAACCTTTTCATGGCCCGGACATGTCAGCTCTCCGGTTTGTTTTTATTATTGTGTGTGTGTGTGTGAGAGTGCACGTGCGTGCGTGTGTGTGTTGTGTGTGTGTTTCTGTTTGGTTAAAATCACTAAATGTTGTAAGCCTTTGATGTTGACACTAAAGTTGTCGATACTGTTACTGAGATTTAACGTTTGTGTCTGTCATCTCATCTTATCTCACATTATTAACTAATCTCACTTTTGTTTGTATCTTCTCATGTTCCCTCTTGCCTTGCTTTTCTTACCTTTTCTTGCCTTATCTCGTCTTGTTTTATCTTATCTATCTAAATTTTTCTCAGTGCACTTTATGTAACATTTGCTGTAGTTGACATGTCCAACACCGGTAGTTTCAATGATTTCTCAAGATTCTAGGTCTTCACCTGAGTGAAAACACTTCTATTGGCCACGAGAACAGTATCAATTTTCATTTCACAGACCTTAGCATCTAGGTGACAAAGATGGCAGAGGCCCTCTGATTTCAACCTTTTACCCACTGTCTGCTTGCAAAGTCGATTTACAATCAATTATGTACAGTATAGTCCGCGTTATTTCTCTGACTTTTTTCATGTATAACCAAATCTAATGAGACACTAAAAAGACAAAGAGAAATTGTCATAACTCTAAAGGCCGCAAAATACGTTTTGATGGCATCTGAGTATTTGTTCTTGTGTGAAGTTTGTATGAGTATATGTTGCTCCGACTTGTACCTCATCAACCGTAAAAAAAGAAATTCCTTTTGAGGATATACATTTCATCTTATCTTGTTCTATCCCATCTTGTCACAATCCATACTGTCTTATCTTATCTTATCCTCGTTGTCTTGTCTTATCTTATTTCATATTAATGTTATCATGTTATGTGGTTTTAAAATATCCGTAACACCAATTGAAAACATGAAATTTTGTTTCTTTCACACTGAGGCCGCCCATTCTATTTACAGAAACAAATATATTTAATCATACAAATAATATTTAAAAAAAGAAATGATGGAGAATTCAAACCATTTTATGGATTTTACTTTTTTGTAAGCATACTTTTGCCCAACACGTATTAATTACTAGCGATTTATTTTAGGGAACTTTAAGAGAAATTCTGATATAAGCAGCACGTCTTGTCCGTGTGCCTTTAACTAGTTACCTGTAATTCTATTGCTTAAACACAGTTTTTCGTTCAGCTACCACGAAGTGCGTGTCAACTTATTATTTGAGTCTAATCTTTAATTTTGTCACAAGATAAATTAATAGATTAAGAGAATGTTTACGGTAGGTTTCTCTGGCTGAAGTTATGGCAGATGGGGACGGGGCAAAAAATGACAGTGCCCAGTTTAGGATCATTCTCTTTTCTGTCAGTAATTTTTTTTTTTAAAAGATCCTTACATACACTGAATATTAGGTATTCCATGCGCTTCAACTACAATTTCTCTATTTTATATTTGGCTTTTTGTTTTCAGGAATGTTGAAGGAAGTTCTGACGACTTTTTGCTGGACAAATTTCTGACGACAGGCTATTTACTTTAAAAAAAACTTTAAAACACTGACATATTTTATATTTCATTTTGTGTTTTATGAGAGCAAAACAAATGCACCCCCCCCCCCCAACACACACACACAAACACACACTCCAGACATTGCACAGAGCCACATTGCGAGAACTGATAGCTAAATATACCACAGTCAGCAAGAAATAAACAAACAAAGACGACGTCGGTGTGCCAGTCAGCAGTTACTGAGCACGCTCACCTACACGTGTGTGGATTAACCAGAGAGCTCTCTGGATTAACCCACCCCATCACTCACGCTGATCTTCAGCCCAGCCAAGGCTTTGGTACCACAGACTAAGACTGTTATTCTAGCCTGTGATGGTACACAAAGAGGTGCTGGTTCAGGCCAAGACAGTACTGAAGGTGCATCGGTTTGTGTCCAGTCAGGAAATACATGGTGGCAGGTCTTGTGATCACTCTGATAGCGCGATTTAGTACTAACTTAGTACATGTACTAGTTTAGCGTGTGAATTGTGTTACCAGCTTTACTCCCATTCGAGAGAGTGCGTGTTTGTATATGGGAAGTGTTTAGTCACACACACACACATACAATGAAAGAGCGACAGGCAGACAGATAGACAAATAGTCATACAGCAGAACAAAATTTATTTTTGGACATTTTGTCAAGGTAACAGTCTGTATCCTGGCGGTTGAAACGACCCGTGGATAGCCTAGGATTCTGTTCAGCATAAAGCACACATGTTTTATCTCTTCCACTTCTTCAGCACCGTTCAAGTGGGATTGGCATCAGGCTTCTCTCTCTGTAAAAATCAATATAGATCTATTTTTAAAAATGCGGCTTCATATATTTTTTACCATTGTTGTGGATTTCATAATTAAACAATTTCATCGAGTTTTCCAAAATCAGCGTTCTCCTCCTCCCCCTCCCCCCTCCTCTCCTCTCCTCTCTCCTTTCCCCTCATCATCATCACCAACATTCCTGCGATGGGCATTACCAGGCTAATGTACTAGATCGAATTATAATTATAGTCTACAAAATGTACTGTACAGTCATCATTCTGTCCTGTTCAAGGTCCCGAATGCAACACCATAGGTCACCAACAGTTAACACCAACGGCTTGACTCCAGGCCAGAGAGATGGGATAGCGCCATATTTATGGCATTATTATGCAGCCAACACATTAACTTCATCAAGCAACAGCTGCTGTCCTCAGTAAGCCTGTCTCTACGAGTATAGGGCTATGAGAAAGCTGTTAGATTTGTTCGTTATCTTGTAGGTATCTTATCCAGAATGTAGGGCAATATAACCCTTAGTTATGCTGAACAATTCTATTCTCCCTGTACATTCGAATTTCAGATATACGACAGAACTTTTTTACCTATTCTCCTTGTACATTCGAATTTCAAATATACGACATAACTTTTATCGAAGAAATCACTGGACCACGGCGAGCCTTTTGACGTTGTACGACTGTGTTAACAGCCATGCGATATTCAATAAAAACTCAGTGCAGATAGACGCAATTCGTTCGCCTAGAGCTCTGTAGAAACAGCATCATTTGTAATACTTATAGTTTTGTAGATTCTTATGCGGTTCTAAAGATATCCTAACAGAATGTTTATTGAGCTCTTTGAAAACTGCATTGCTAATTTGTAGTGAGATCTCTACAGTGCAAGTCTTGTTCTGGGGAACCGGCATTGTTATTCACAGATGCTTTATCAAAATATAGAAGTATAACGCTGTATGCATACGACGTTGTCAATGCATTACAACTTCCAGTTTAGGGTCGTGGAGAACCCATAATGAAGAACTATGCTGTTAAAAGACGAGATGAATCAAACTTCTTTCTTTTTCACAAGTTGGACGACTCAATGGGCTTTGCTTCGTATAAGGTTTGCCAATAAAAGAAAAACGGAGATCCTTCCATCCAAAGGCGGCTCAACTTTGAAAGCAATGGAAACCCTCCAAGATCATTATCAAAGACAAAGTACCGAATGCAGTTTGCAATATTTTTTGTTGTCTGTTTGTTTCTTGTTTTAGTCGCAAAACATAATATCTCATAGAGAGATTTCAACTGTTTTATTTCTACCTTATCTTTGCGAAAAGTCCAATAGTATCGTCGAGCAAATTGAAAACAGGCTAGAAAGATCCAAATTTGACTGTATTTTCCCTGTCCTTCATGGGTCTCAGAGGGTTAAGCCTCACAGTTCCTCTTCTGAGGGGATCTTGAGGCCACTTTTGTTGTTAATGGTGTTGTTGTTGTTGGTGGTGGTGTTATTATTGTTGTTGCTGTTGTTGTTCTTGTTGTTCTTGTTCTTGTTGCCCTATTGTTTCTGGTTGCGGATCCTCACACCTGCCTCCATCCTCC
>JBCEWB010106765.1:0-11952 GCA_039654565.1 Peronia peronii | reverse complement strand
GGCTCGCAGGAGCCGTAGGATCCGCAAGCAGGCTACCTGTTGTATATATACACACTGGCGCATTTTAAGGGTTAATAATCTGTAAATCGACTGCAGAAGATATTCATTGATATCTTAGGTACATTTCAAGTGCAAGGGAATGATAATGGCATTTCTCGTGCCAGAGCGAAATTTGCATTTAATACAATCATTATCATTGTACTAAAGATCACAATGGAGCATCAAAAATGGTTAAAGTATTAGGTTGTTTTTTTTTTTCTCTATTTTCTAGATATTAACCAGAGTTTCCAGCGTTGAACGACTGGATAGTAATTCATCTTACCTAGCATTTAATTTGTGATAAGACCTCACACAATAAGGCCATCTACAGTTATTGAAATTATCACTTTAAATATCAGAGCGTTGCAACCTCAAGCTTTGTTTCACTTGCTGCTATTATCAGTTGAGCGTCACGGATGACATTTCATATTTCCAGTCATGTTGCACTTTCATATTGTTGAAAACGTTTGATAATCCTCCTCAGCAAACTAATCAGTTGAATGAAACAGCCTATGTTTTCTTTGGAAGCTGGTTATCAAAGCATCTGATGTTACAAAAGAGAAAAATAATGAGCAAAAATTCATACAAGGCACAGTTGTTATATATATAATTATAATTTGAAAAGGTGCAATTATCTGTCTAGATTGTCTATCAGCTTGAAAATTTTCATATTTGCCCCAGTCATGAAAAATTAGCTGTTAATCTACATATCTTACACAAGAATCTCTACCTTTTCTACTTTCTCCCATTTGCAGCCCAAGTCACTCAAAGTGAACACTTTTGCTAATAAACAATAATAAGGGAATCAAAAGAGACATACAAGGCTGATCTCCAATGAAGTGCTTGGTGAACAAACAGGACTTTGTGTTGAAGATGTGTTGCGGGTGACTTGGACAATGACATAATATAATGGTCATAAAAATTGGCAAGAACAACTTCTTTTTTTCAAAAGGCAATGCACAAAATATATCACGGATCATTTTGATGTCACTGTAGGAGTAGACAACATCATTCCCTGTTTATTTCCTAATAAGGAAAAGATGATAACTTTACATCTTGTTAAGATTGCCTCCAAAGTCATCGCATGTAATCTTTTTTTGTTTGACTTAATAAAAAGTGCTCTTTGGTGGAAATTTATTGTTTTATGATTACAAAGTCTGTTCCCCAGACTGTAGCTATTCAGCAGAATATGATTATCTGGTCATGTAAGGTGAAATTAAGTCCACGTAGACATTTTGGTGTAAGGAGGAAATGAATTGTCATGCATTTTGTCCTGTGTTGTTACATTTTGGGGGGGGGGGGAATCACTAAATTATCAGCTGTTTTTCCATAGGCTTGAAATAGTTCTCTGAGTGCCTCTGATGAGGTTAGAATTTCTCTCAAATTTCTATCATGTTAATTTAGATGGAAGAAATTATTATTACCTTTTAAGAAAAACGTATCTGTGGAGCTTTAGAGCAAGAGTCACATATAAATTTGTAATCTGAGAACCAGAGAGAAACAACTGTAACTGGGTTTGGTATGTAAAATATTTCAACGGTTACACTAGCAGTTGCATGTCTTAAAATATTTCTTGGAAACGCTCATGCATCATGTCTTCATATATATAGTTAAGATAGTTTCCCCACCAGTAAACTTGCACCATGGATAAGCATGATACAGGAAGTTTCAGTGGGATATTTTAAAGACTAAAATAAACTTAACCTAATTTTGGACACATAGCTCTGTCAGTTTTGAATTGACTGCTTTTTTGTCATAGGAGTTGTTGTGAAGAAAGTTTTTATTCCCAAACTATAGGGTGTGTTTTTTATGGTAAAATTGCCTTCATTTGTCAAGTATTATGACAGATCTTCTGATGGACAAACATTTTGATGTTGATGATATCATGTATGGCTGACCTACTAATGATCTGGCTAGGGAAATACAGAGTGACGACAATAAACAAGAATTGACCTACTACAATTATGTGTTCCAGTCCTGTAGCATTAGAGGACAATAATGACACCACTTACCTTGGCTGTGTCACAGGACACTCATTCACACAGTTGTGAAAGGGAAACTGACAATTGTGATGTTGCCAAATTAAGCCTCTCAGAACACTGTTGTTGTCTCTCCATTCAAACTTCTGACTTTATTCAACTCAGTTATAGTTTATACTTTGGTGCAATGATGCAAAATTTAGTTTCTGCCCAGGAGTTGTTATTATTGAAGTGCAGTTCAAAAAATTTCTGATGTTTCGAAGGCATAATTTTTTTCTAGAATTTTCCACTCAAAAATTAAGTTCTATTTACATTTTTGCACATCTTGGCAATCAAAAACCAATGTTTGCTGATTAAACATAACAGATGTTATTAAATGACAATGTTTATAAACAGAAAGATCTACAGTTAATTTGGTTCAGTGTCATCTGTTCATGATGGTTTGAGCCAGCCTTGCATTATTCACTCGCCTGAGATTATCATGGACGTTAAATCACATCCTTGTCATTGTCTGAACACAGTTCAAGTACTTGACAGTTTCCTTGTAAAAGCCAGAAATTCTGTAAAGGCGTGAAAAACCTCAAGCTCTATTCACTTGACTTTGGGATTCCCTCAACACATTTGCGCATCTCGTGACTTCTCCAGTTAGGCTTGGCCATTGGATAAAACTTTTTAAAAGAATTTATATTGTCTCAGAAGTTGATAGACAGCTAAAATTATCTTTCACATTGTTGATAGTAACTCCACCACCGAAAATTTACCATATTTCAGTAAATGATATGATAAATTTGTCATTGATTTTCATATTTTGGCCTGACACTGACAGACATATGAGAGACACACGATGAAACCAGGCACTCGTCAAACTGAGGTGATCCGAGAAGTCACGTTTTTCAACACTGAATGAATTTTAAATACTTTTTTTTTTTCTTCACAGAACCTTTAAATAAATATCAGTCCTTTATGCATTTCAGAAATAAATTTGCTGAAGTAGATTGAGTGAAAAAGCCCAAAAATTGCAATTTAATGGCATGGCCAAATAAGGATTAACAACAATTAACAAAATTGAACAGCCATTTTCTCATGAAATTTAGTTGCAGCAACAGGTCACTCCCATCTTTAGTTGCCAATATCCAGACTTCCACTTAAGTTAAAACAAATTTTTTTATTTAAATTTCCAATATCTCAACTTCTGCTTAAGTTGGAACAAAATTTTTTTCACATACAGAAAGGGAAATGAATAACCTTCACAGTGATACCAGTAGCTCCATATGCTCAAAATTTGACAAGAGCCTGATGTTACAATGTAAAGTGCTGTTTATAATGCTTATGTCTCCTGACATTATGTGGCTTATATAATATATAGATTCTACAGTTTTGTGCTTATAATGTGTATCACTTCAGATACTGAGACAGACAATGGACTGGCAGGAGCACCAGAGGATTTGTAATACATAAAGTGGAATTATTAACCCAGCAACAATGAGTAAGTCACCTTGTCTTGATCTACAGTTTATTTTTAATTTTTCAGTGTCAGTCGTTCACATTGTTTTTGTTGTTTTGCTTTCATTGTTTCTGCAGCTGACGTTGGTGTTGTTGTTTAATTTCCTGTTCTTTGCTCTTCATTTCTAACCACTGTTCAGTCTATTGACCATAGTTTTATCTTTCCCAAACTTACTGATCTTCACAAAGCTTCAAACTATCTGTATAACAAATAGGAGTGACTATTCAGTATCTCTGCTTTTATATCCTGAGTGAAATTTCAGTCTTATTTGTATAACTTTCAAACTTTTCTGCAGGGCCCATGAGTAAGATTTCTGTGCTATTTGATTTTTTGTAATGAAGGGAGGGTTGTGATGGACGACTGCGCCTTTTCCAATCACTGCATGCCTACCACCTTTATTTCTGAATGAAAATGTTTAAAGAATAGGCATTGATCTAGTCACAATGCTGGCATAATTCAAGCAGTCTTTCACTGGCTGTAGAGATCTGCACCACTTGAACCTGGTTAGACCAAGCTGAATTCGTCTACACGCCTAAAGACCCACTTACATTGTGATGCATAGTGACAGTTGCTCTCCCTTGCATACAACCTGTACACCTAGATCTACTTAGCGGGTCAGCCATGGTTTTTCATGGGTGGTTTTGGCTGTTATTTCCACTACTCAGCATAAATGCTCAACACTGCTGTGCACTTACTATTTCTTGCTTTTAAGTTTTGTTTGAACAGTAGAGTCTGTTTCCATATCCTGAACCGATATCAAACAGAGTGTGTGTCCATATCCTGAGCAGAGACGGTTGTCATATAAAAATATCAGAATTTAGTGAGAAAAATCATGGGTTTGCTTTTGTTTCTCCCCCATTTCTACACCCTGCCATTTGGTGTGTTTTTAGCATTTAACTAATTACTGAGAATTTTGGATAGAAAAGATCATAGTTACTCGCTTTATTAGAAAGTTAGAAGTTCAAGTTTCACTTTGGCCAGCAAGTTTTTTAAATGAGTTTTCAGAGTATAATTTGAATTTTATAATTTCATGTGAGTTGTATAACGATGTTTTTTTTATATGGAGACCCGGTTTTCACATTTTATTAGGATTTTTTTTTACTACTTATTCAAAACATATGAACACAATTTCTCTTTCTCTCTTATAAATAAACACATAGAATAGGCACACATCTTGACGTAATTTACACTGTTTTGTCTCTTTTTCTTACTCTCTCTTTAATATTATTCTATAAGCTTGACTGTATTTCTCTCTCCATCCTTTTTTTTTATCTCTTCCTCATGTGCTCTGTCATTCACACACTGCTTGTGTGTGTGGTTTTTTTTTTTCGCTCTTTCTCTTTCTCTTTATATCTATCTGTCCATCCATCCATCCGTCGGTCTGTCCATCCATCTGTCAGTCTATCTATCTGTCTGTTTATCTATTTAGCTTTGACGGGAAAGGAGGGCGGGTTGTGGTATATGGGTTTGGTGGATGAAGAGAAAGGGGGTGGGGTGGGGGAATGAACGGTAAGTGCCCGTAGATTGCTTTCCTTCGATGAACATGTGCGGGTGGGTGGGTTGGTGTGTGGATCTATGAATTCGTTAGTTCGTCCGTTGGATCCGTCTTTCTTTCCTGGCTAATGACCAGTTGTGTGTATGCAAATGTTACGATTTTATGTGTGCAGACATGAGAATGATTAAGGACAGGGAGGATTACTCAGCTGTTCCCGTACCCTGCTCATACCCCACTCATATCCCACTCCTACCCTAGTTTAAGGGGCGAAGGCGCAGGAAACTGTAGGGTTGAGGTGGACAGGGTGGAGGGGAGGGATGAGCTGCGATGAGGTGAGAGGTCACCGTGTGAGTCAGTGGGCTGATCGTGCCGCTGCCTGGGCTCTGGCATCATTATCAGGCCAACTTCAACTTCCGGCCACAGACATGTCTCATTCTTTAACCCCCCCCCCCCCCCCCCCTCCCATGCATGTCATTCTTTTTTTTTTTTTAAATCTATCATAGGTCCGGCCTTCTTTCGGCTTTCTCCGTCACTAATTCATACATATCGATCATCTCTCCTCTCCCCCCCCCCCCCTCTCTCTCTCTCTCTCTCATGCTCTTTGATTATTGTTTTTTGTTTGTTTTTAATCTGTATTATTTCCATATAGACAGGCTCTTCGTCTTTGTCTCTGTAGTCTCTATTTTTTTTTTCTGTGCTTGTCTTTTGTTTTATTTGTCTTCCCCTCTGTCTGTATGTGTATAGGTGTGTTTTTTCGTTTGTTTTGTCTCATGCTTAGTTCTTTTTTTTTTTAAATTCTAGGCCACTCTGTCGTGCTCCTACTCCTTATTTGTAATTTTAAGTCTGTCTGTTTGTCCCCTTCTGTCTCTTTATCTCTCTCTATGTTCTGTGCTTTATGAATTCTGCCAGGACGTCTCTCTCCCTTCTCTCACACTTTCTGACTCTCTACTGCGCTCTCTCTATCTCTCTGCCTCTCTTTCCCTCTCCATATCCCAGGGTTTATCGTAAAATTTACATCCCATTCATCCTCTTTTAAGCCTGATGGTCTCTCATACATAATAGTGGCAGCCTCCCTGCCCCTCTTTCTCACGGTCGCGTTTTCAGTTTTTCTTTCTTTCCATCCCTCCCTTTATTACTGTTAAGTTTTGGTTCTTCGATTGTTCGTTCACCCTCTCGTTGCCAATCCATTATGTTGGGGGGGGGGGGTGTGGAAAAATCGTCCCTACTTTTATACCCATTATTTTCTCATTAATATGCCTGCCAGCTTTATACCCAGAAATTGTGTCCCTTTATGTCTCAGACGAGAGGGTCACCACACATCACTTCAGATCTTGAGAATGTCCCTATAATTTATATATATTGTTTGTCCCTAGCTGAAATAGTGTTTCTCCTGTAGACCATCACCACAGACACACTCTGTTATGTCTATGGCCGTCGCCGATGAGCCTTTTTTGTTCAGCCGTGTTACTTCCTTTTGTGCCAAGTACAAGCGGTATAGTACAACCATTGTAAAAAGAGAGAGAGAAAAATCATTACTTAACTCTTGTTACTTGAAACATGTGAAGCAAAAGAATTATTTAAAAAATTGTCATGACGAGAAAGCAACATTTCCATCACATGATAAAATCGTCAGTCACTCGAGTTTCAGATAACAAGAGAAAAGGTTTATCATTTTAAGACGTCCCAATTCTTTTTTAGCAGCAAAGCAAAGACTGATATCGTCCCTGTAAGTCTCTAAATCCGTCAGTCCGCAGCGGCGAATTTTACAGGAGAGACAAAAAAATTAATAAATCGAAGTGAAATCGTGAATTGCGCGTTTAGTCCACGTAACAAAAATGTAAGTTTCATTGGTTCCATGGATTTTATTTATAGAGGAGGTAGGGGAAATCCATTCTAGTTTCATAAAGCCAAAAACGTCATGACCTAATTTTCCGGACTTACGCGTTTAGAGACTTACAGGGACGATAATATGTCCTCTGCATTTGGCCACACACCCATGTTTATCTATTTGCAACGGATATGATCTGCAGTTCACAATGACTAAGCCTTGATAACAGTCTCTGTCTGCTCCAGCGATATTGTCATCGAGCGCACGGGGTTATTAATAAATTAAATATAGCTATCTAGCAGTAGCACAGGCAGGCGGTTAGGTAGGCACTCATTGCTTATCGATGGAGACTGGAACGATTTGTATCGTTTACTACCTCTCTGTACGATGTGTGGGCGCAGCGGGAGGGAAAAAGAAGGGGGAAGGAGTAGGAGATTTACTATTGTATATATATATATATATATATATGTATTATCAGGCTTCCAGCCAACCTGTTATAATGTCGTGTGGTGCAGCTCTGTCACCTGTATTTAAGGGCTTGTCCGTACTTTTGTAATGGGAAAAGGGGGCACCATGTCTATGGGTTAGACTTCTTTCTCATGATGAAAGTCTGGGGCGTTCAGGTCCCGATTTTGTTTGTTTTTTTGTTTTTTAAATTTGTATTTATATGTTTATTAAAAAAAAATATTTTGTTAGTTCAAGGAAGACACTTCGATGATTGTTTGTGAGGGGGGGGGGGGGGAGGGGATACTTCGATATTTATATCTTTCTGCAATGCTATGCTTTGAAAAATAAAGGATGAAAACATTTCCAGTTTTGGAGGTCAACAAATTGACGAAATAACGCAAGTACACTGGTTTGAGCCTTGTATAGACTTACTCTGATTCACCTATCTCCCAAAATCGCGTACAATAGGACATAAAGGGCTACAACTGCCATAAAACCGTGTCTCTCTTACGACCATTCGTTTGTTGAAGTGTTTACCAACATGCCAATCGAGCCAGTGTTAAAACATCGGTCTCTAGCGCCATAACCTGCTGTCAACGACCGTGTCGACCACGACCAGAGAGTCTTGTTTCAACATGGCCAGTGAGAAGTTACGGCCACACGGAGCAGAGCGTACTGTCCGTACAGAAGCTTTAGTATGTAACTACCATGTCCTAACGGTCTTGTAGAGCTGGTTTGGCGTGAGGCCCAGGCCCATCACCCGGCTGTAAATGACATCATTATGTCATAGCCCATGTCCTTCCCGCCCTTCCCCTGCTCCAAACCTGCCAAAACTGGTGCTTGTCCTACTTCAGTTAGGAAAAAAACAGACATTTTTTGGCTGTCATTGGCCGCTTTGTGAGTGGTCTTTGTATTTCTTGTTTTTCCTTTGTAATTACTTCAGTTGTACGCCCTAGTGCAGGCACATTGCAGGTTATGAGAATGAAGCATTCATCCTCCTCCCCCTACCCTCATCCCTTCCCCCCGCCCACCTTACAAATTAACATCCCTGGACCTTCCTTCTAGTTCTCGGTTCTCTGTTCCACGCTTATGCTCTGCTTTCGCAAACAAATCCAACCATATCACGATTCTCTTTCCTTTCTTTCGGCATCTAATCAGTCCGTCACCAGCTGTGTATTGGACAACATGAGTGCTTCACTAAGAAGTTATGCTATTTTGTTTCACAACTATAGACACAGTATTGGCCCGTGCTGATGTAGTAATTCATTCGGAACTAAGGTAGCCAACGTTAGAAGTAATAATGTGTCCAATCAATTTTGTCGTTTTTTTTTTTTTCCCCGAGAGAAAAAGTCATCTTGCCATGTTTCAGCTCTTTTCTTCTGTATAACAGCATCTAATGATTCTTCTATACCAGTTTGGTATCGGATAATAAACGACATGCATGTTTCAGCAACCACGATATTATTATTTAATTTTACACAGTGTTGGCTGTAAGGATGTAATCATGCGCTTGGACTGTAGAGCAAGCGTAAACATCAGTAGATAAACTCCATCCATATTTCTGCTCTTTTTCAGTCTATCAGTATAAGGTCAGACTGTTACCAGCCGAATATCAGATAAGCTACGGCACGAGTGCTTCAGTATATCTCATGTACTTACATCTTACAGATAGACTGTAATAGCCGGAGGGATATAGTATATGTATATACATTTGTATATACTTGAATAGACTGCTCATTTTTGTTCCCTTTTGTAGAACAAACAAATAGATATCCGTTTTGTGTTTGTTTATTCGTTTGTTTGTTTTTCCACAGTCTGTCAACGTCTAATCAGGCAAGTACCGGCTATGTACTAGCCTATGTGATAATAGTAAGCGTATTTAGTTTTACAAACAAGGAAAAGGGAATGTAAAATTATGTACTCGTGGATCGAGTAGTCATAATAATATAGTGAAAATTAGTGCTTAGTCAACCTTTGCGCTAACCTGTTGATTGAGTCATGTCAGCGGTAACAGCTGTCGCTTTGATGCCGAGATAACCAGAATAGGAACAAATTAAAGCACTTTGACAAAACACCCTGGCCTTGAAAACGGGTATATTGTGAAAAAAAAAATGGCATTTACTTTTAAGACTTAGCTATTAACACGTATTGAGCCAAATATACTTCATAGAAAAGAATTGATACGGTGCGTTATCTGTCAATGTTGTAGAAAGTTATAATTGAATAGATGAAGAAATATTTTAGCTGTGATAAAAACAAAGCTGTCTACGTTCGTCAGTAATGTATGACCAGCTGTGCGTTGTGAGAGGCATCGTGACGATAACTTTCTCAAAATATGGTGCTACAACAGTGTCCCTCTTGTTTCCGCTCAGCTCTTTGGAAACTATCATTCCGTTATAGATCAAGTGGAAGATGACATCTTATGGCGCTCTTAAGTTGCTTGAACGGCCAAATATAGCGTGGAGAACGAAAGGGGAGGGGTGGTGACTTGGTTATCTGGTATAGTTGGCTAAAAGGTCACATTCCGAAATGATTCGGGGCCCATAGTATCTGAGGTTTGTAATGGAATGGGAACATAAAACTTGTTGTGGCAGGTTAAATGAAAGATCCCATCATATGGCTATGTTAGTGCTTAATAGCACCAATGGTGAAGAAGGCTTTGGTTACTTTTTTGTAAGGACTGACAACCATTTATAGCAAGCCCACAAAAAAGACTATTACAATGAAATAAGATACTGCCCATACGAAGCAGCTATCTATAATAAAATGACATTATCATAATCTGAATAGTGGATCTCTTAGGTTGTGTGTATCTCAATACCTGTAATCAGTAAATATCTCACTTTTTCAGTCCAAGACGATCTGAAGTTCTTGAATATCAAGACAAAAAATTCATACTGTGCCCTACTAATGGACTTCATGGACTGGTCCCGAGTCCCCGATACCACTCGTTTTTGACTCGCTGCAAGATGTATTTGTTTTAATTAACCAAAATAATCCGCACTATGATAACACATATTGAATTATTATTCAGAGCCCCGTATGTTCCAGAATGTAAACAGAGGAGGCGGGCACCTCTATCACGAGACAACTGACCGTGTTAAACGAAACGGATGGCTCAGTTCACTACCATACCGGGTGAGCACACGGAGACTCAAGAACAAGTTCACTGTTCTAGTCCGGTGGCATCTGTGACCTACTGCCCCTCTTTTGCCCAAATTGATCAAATTAGTAGTTACATAACTGTCAACAACCGCACATACAAAACATCGCCGAGCCCCGCCACACAACAAGTCAAGTAAGCATAATTATGGTGTGTACGTACGTAAGGCGGCGACCTCATAATATATTATACTCACTGGCCCCTTGCCAGCTGGCTCTGAGGGTCAAGTGTATGAGTGGTGATGAGAGAGTTGTTTGGGCGGGGTGGGGGGATGTTGGGGGAAGGGGGGGGGGAGGGTGGTTCATGTAGTAACTGCCAAGCAAGCAGTACTCACCAGAAAGATCGTGACTTGCTGAGAACTGTGATCGACCTTTGTGAATTGCTAACTCCGACTGGACTGGTATAATAAAACACGTCTGTTTATTATTGTTGTTGTCATTATTATTGTCATGTCACTCTACTGTTCCTCATCGTTATTATTATTTTGTAGAAATGTCCTGAAATTTAAGGCGGGCTATCTGGTCACAACTAAGTAAATACATCACAAGAAACTTGACAGTAATTTGTAGAACTCAGTTTGGAAAAATTGAATAAGACGGCGATATTGGCCGGATTTTCAAACCCCTTTTGGGTAATTATCGTGGCAACAAAGGAAAAAACAAAACAAAACAAAAAACAAAACAACATTTAGATAGGGTATCGCTGTATAAGACAACATAATAGTCCAACTAAATTTTTCGCTCATTGCGTTTTCAATTTAAAAAAAAAACGTAAATAAAATTGTACATTTTTAGATAAATTCGAATTTCACAGCTTTTGGTTTTGCAATGGTTAAATGGACTTACAGGACTCTTATGTTGTCAATATTTTGTATTGGTTTGGTGTAATAGCTGTCTGTCGTCGTTATTCTTCTTATGTCTAATCGTCTTTTCTCGCAGTTTTGTTTGTCCATCCCGATTTCAATCCATTGATCGTTCCCCTCCCCTCTTCCTCCTTTCGCCCATTCACCCTGAACTTCTCTTGACCTCTGATACAGCGCGAGTCAGAGTGTAAATAGTAAAAAAAACGGCTGTTAGTCATTGATTGTGCTCACCTACCTTTCAGTCCCAGTGGTTTGAAGTTGTAGGTTTCTCTTGGTCTGCTTTGTACAACCATTGATGTACAGTTCAAAGCCTAATGCTACTGTCAGTGAGGGCCGAGAAAACGTGATTTGTTTGCTAGCCTCTACTCTGTGATATTCCACTGTATACATTACCGGGCGTTTTTCCCTCTCTACCATCCCAAACTGCAATTATATAGGGTATGCCTATGCAATAAAGGCTTGATGTTCGATCATAACGTTCTCTTCTCTTCCTTCTTTTTGTCTATGAAAGATATACGGATTATAGAGTATCAGAAATTTCAGGGTCCTCTCGTCTTCTTATCTATCTATCTATCTGTCTATCTATCTATCTATCTATCTATCTATCTATCTATCTATCTATCTATCTATCTATC
>JBCEWB010106755.1:0-11952 GCA_039654565.1 Peronia peronii | reverse complement strand
GAAGAGCTAAGATTTCCCGTTACACCAATAGGCAGCGCGTACTCCGCCACAGGAAAACGAACATGGAGGCCGCCCAGGCCCCTGGCATGACTTTCGTGACATCACACAAAGAGAGCGCTTCGTCTGGTTAGTCTGTGGCTCCCAGTAATGATGAAGAAGATCATAATCAAGTTTTCTATACACAATTTGCCCGTAGCCAGTGAAATAATGAGTGATGATCTATAACTGAATAAAGAGCCTCAAATGAGCAAGAGCCTGGA
This sequence comes from Peronia peronii, assembly GCA_039654565.1. Taxonomy (NCBI): domain Eukaryota; kingdom Metazoa; phylum Mollusca; class Gastropoda; order Systellommatophora; family Onchidiidae; genus Peronia; species Peronia peronii. The sequence goes on along the minus strand of JBCEWB010106755.1, from coordinate 11,692 downwards.
TGGCAGAGGGGCTAGTCAACCTTTGCTTGACCACCCTTCCCACACCTTGGAATGGACATATCAGTTTTTTAATACCATTTTTATATTCAGCAGCGACCGAACTTTTAAAAGAAAACAAAAACCCAAAATTGAATATTTTGAGCAAGAACCCAATTTCAGGACCTGCCCCCCCCCCCCCTCCTTCCCTTAAGTTCTTTGTACTCTTTTTCTCCAGGGGAAATGATTATCAAAATCACACAAAATGTATGACAGAAGATGAGAAGTACTGTGGGAAAAGCTATGTACCTAAAGTCAATAAAGGGGAAGCCAAACAGGAACAATGGATTGAGGTAGGAAACTGTGAATAATTTTCTGAGATTATTTTGGGTTGTTTATTATTTTAAGTTTTTCCATATTAATCATAATTCCATGGTATAGGTGCATTAAGTAGTGTATTATTTGAAAATTATTCATCTTTGTGTACTCAAAGGGACAATATAATCTTGAATGTAAAATGTTCTGCTGTTGAATGGTTGATTGGTTCACATTAACTCCATACAAAGTTGTGGAGGGACTTCCACTCATTTTTGTCTACTATGCATAAGGGTGTGCTGTACTTTCTATTAAACAAGTCACTGATATAAAAATTCTTTGAAAAATGGTTCACTGATGATACTACATATACAGGCTCTCAGTTTGTCAATGAGCTAGCCATCTGAAGCAGCTGAAAGATGAACGATGAGTTTATCATAGTTGGGCTGACATTAGCAGCCCATCTCTCCATACAGTGAAACATATGTCAGAGCTTATAATGCATATAGGGGAGTTCAAATAAAAAATATACAAGATCAGTCATGTTGCATGTTAAGTACTACTATGGCCAAAAACAGATCACAGATCTGGCTTCACAGATGGGGCAAAACACAACTATGATAAACACAACTGAAAAGAAAGAAAGTAACTTTTCTTTTTATTCAAGTTTATCTGTTTCTATATTCTAGCAGTAACAGTGTGAGCAAAACTTGGTGGCAGTAAATTTTCAAGAGGATTTACATGACATGTAAATCAATAAGAAAGTGTAGTGCTATGTTAGTACATATGTTTTTAACTATGGTTAGAATTCATTGTTAAGTCAGACAAGCGTAGGTTCTTTGAACCTGTAATTCATCTTTTTCAGAAAGTGCAAGGCGCCATTGAAAAGTCAGCATCAAATCCAAAACTTAAGGGACTTTTAGAGAGATTGAAGGACTATCCAAATATTCCAAGGAAGAAAGCTAAGTTTGAGGTAAGTGAATTTCATACTGCCTATTTATAGCTTCCTTGTTTATTGCATGTAGTTAGGATGTGGCCTTTATTTTTTGTTTTTGTTTGTTTGGATATTTTTTTGTTTGTTTATTCATTTGGCTCAGAGTTGGGTATCATTTCAAAGTAATTACATGTATTAATCCAGGAAAAGAGAAAAGATGAATTTAACTCAGATATTTTAATTCAGATTAAATTGCACTGTAATAATTTTGTTCTTTTACCGACATATTATCTTACTTTTACTCAATGGGATACAGAAATGCAAGATCATAAATGTTTATAATGGCCAAATTTTTTTTCAGAACTTTCTTAAAAATAGCCTTCGTGTTTTGAGTCAGCCGCTTATTGCCCAAGTATGGGAAACATTGATGACAGCGACAGGTCAGGTTGGTATACATATATTTTGTATTCCAGTATTCCCTCACTATTTTATTTTATCTTATCTACATCCGACACTTTTGTTTAAAATCTTCTTTCTCTTCACATCACATTATTATCATTATCATTTTACATGTATCATATTCAGAATCTGTTAAACAATGATATGTGCTCTTTGGACATTATAAATACATGATGACTTGCTCATGGTGTGCTCTTGCTCCTCTGCATTTTTATTTTTGAAATTGTGATGAATACATGCTGGTTGGTGATTAAGTATTGTGTGCATTGTTCATATTATTGTGTTACCTTAGCTCACAAAGCAACATTTTTATTTTCAGCATATAGATATTGGACAGAAAGCACAAGGCCTAAATGATGTTTTTTTATTGTGATGAATACACACTGGTTGGTAATTAATCCCTATATACATTTTTCACAAACAGTTTTAGTTCACATGTTGCAAACATTTATTTTCAGAATCAAGGGAATGGACAAACAGCAGCAGGTCAGAATGATAAACCACTGAATGGCAGTCTTGCAAAGAATGGCAATGACACAACACTCAGTACTGCAGCATTAGGTGACAGTGAAGTGCCAACTGTAAATTCCTCTGAACCCATAGACCAAAAGATCAGCAAGAGAGACAGAAAAGAGAAGAGAAGACAGGAAACAAGCAAAAAAGAAAAGAAGGATAAGATTATTGAGATAAAACAGGAAGAAGAAGAGAACAAAGGAAAGAAGAGAAGGTTTTCAGAAACAGAAAATGACATTCAAACTGAGACAGTGTTGGGTGATTCCAGTGATATGCCAGAGAAAAAGAAGAAAAAAAAGAAAAAGAAACAACAGCCTGTCGAGGAGGATGAGAATTCAGGTTTGTGATCATATAAATAAAAGTATAATTATCCATTTGATATTTTATTTCTGTAGCTTGAGCTTAAAACTTTAAGGTAGCAAAGCTTGAAGTAGAATCTAAAAATAAATAGTTGTCATCGTCACTGGTATCCGTTCGTCTTGAGAGACGTTGGTGTAGCGCTAAAACTGCGCTACGAGCCTTGAGGGGTATATGGAGAACTTGGGCTGCCCGGACGTCAAATTCCCCCTCTCGGCCTTACTGATAGGGTTCAAAGGAAAGGATGAACCAGTACAGTTTGGTACCAGCGCAACAGTTTGGTACCAGCGCAGCTGCAGGAGTTGCCGGAAGGTGGGGAAGAAAGCCAGCCAAGCGCCTTAGGGGCTCCACTTTAGATTTTCTTTCAGGGTTTACTTCCTTAGCCTTTGTCTCTCCCAAGACACCCACAAGGCAGTGGGGCTATTTACCTATAGCTAGGGGATCTGCGACAGGATAGTTCTGGGCTACAGTTTACAGAGAAACTTAGTAAATTAGAGTAGAAGAGAACTGGAGCTCTGTTTAAAAAAAAAAAAATGCATAATTACATAAAATTGCTGAAATTAAAATACTTTGGTGGTTCTGAGGAAGAAATGTGTTATTACTACATGTAATTAGTAATCTGTTTTCAACATTGCTAGTAGTGTGCAGTGCAGCACATCATGTGAATATGATATCAAATGGCAATTGTAATTGTAATCTGTATGTCAGACCCTGCTTAGTGAGCATTGGGTGAGGCTCTGTGGTGCAAAATTATAGTGAGGTATTCTTATAGCCAAGTTGTTAAATCAGACAATCAGCAAGATTTAATTGTTTGTCATAAATTATGTAGAATAACAGTGTCGCAGCGCGTTGTTTTAAAGTTGTTTCCAGAGCATTTTATGCATATGTCTCATTTTATTCTTCTTAATTATTTTTTTTCTTTTTTTTTTTTACAGAAAGTGTTGTAGATGGGAGTAGTATTAATAGGACCACACTAGGTAAAGTGAATGCTGAGGATGAATCTAATGGACCAGTTAACAAGAAAAAGAAGATGAAGTTTGACTGGAAAGCCACAATTTTAGCTGTACTGAAATCAAAAGGAGAACTTTCCTTAAAAAGACTAAGAAGAAAGGTGAGCTGTACTGCTGTTTATTTATTTATGTAGTTATCTGAAAGCTTTACATGGCCCATGTATTATTAGTGATGTCTGAGCTGGTCTGTGAAATTTCCATTATGATACAAATTGTATGATTCTCACAATGTCAGATTTTGCAATATCCATACCAGTAAGGGTAGTTCGTTCCACACAGTTCATCAAAGCTAAAGTAATTGGCATTTCATGTTACATTTTGTTACCAATAACTGTAAATCATTTGATAGTTGTGGTCAATTCTTCTTGCTGAAAGCTACATGGTGAGAATACGAGGTTTTATACTTTATAAGTGATGTTAAAAGAAATGTGGAAAACAACAACAAAAAAAAAGGACGAGAAATGAGAAAACAAAAGAAAAAAAAACTGCAGGCTGCCAGATAAAAGCATTTTTTCTCGTAACCAACAAAACTACTAGAAAAGGGCTTGATTTTCTCTTCTCATTCAAGAATTTACACCGTCTGTGCAGTTCGCTTTTGATACATTCCCTGATTTGGTAGTTTGGTTTTATTTCATATGTAGAGATAGTTCACATGGATTTGATTGATAGTTTAGGAGTTTATTATCTATGTATTTTTTAGCATTTTTCAATCAGTTTAGTTTCAGTACTTGAGATTTTGTGATTGTTGAGTTAATAGCATGTATCTGTATATTTTTCATTGGTTTTGACTGTTTTCCCTTTACAGATGAATATATAGACTATAGAAAGAACTTAGTTCTGGGCATGACTTATTTTCCTGTAAAAAAATAACAGCAAATATATGAAGAGATTTTGGGGTCACATGTCATGTTTAAAGGTTATCATTCAGCTAGGTGAAAAATCATTGAACTGCTTATGGTTTGTTTGCTTTCAAAATTGACAGGTTCTTCAAGAGTTTTCTACTCAGGATGCTGCCAATTACTCAGAGGAAAATTTGAATGCCAAGTTTGAGAAGAAAGTCAAGAAAATGTCCGGTATCAAAATACAGAATGACAGGGTCAGATTAAAATAAATTATATTATACATGTTTTCTTAATATTTCTGTGTATAACATTTTTGTTTTTGATTGTTTATTCAGACTGAAGGGGTTGTATCTGTAAATAACACTTTTAACTAGTGACAGCTGCTTAAAAAAAAACAACACTTGTTACTACTGCTAATTGATTGAACAGAAAATTTGATGAGATAAAGAGCAAGATATACTTTTTAAAGGCCATAAGAAACAGATATATTTGAGTGAAAATACATTTTGAAGGTCTGAAACTCCCTAGCCATAGTTTTTATTATTTTTGTTCATTTCTTTTTCTTTAAAAATACATATAAATCAATTTCATGACACATTCAACTGCAACATCCAGTAATACATATAGAGAACACAGGTCTTTTATAGTTCACCATTTATTACACTTAATCACAAGGCAAAGTGAGTTAGCGCCAAGACAAAAAAGCAAAATACAAATAATGCAGAGCAAGTAGAAAGCTTGTGGGTTCAAACACCAACTCCCATCATAATCTGAAGAAACTTTGAGTATCAAGGGATTTCAATAGATAGTGAAAACTGTGACTTGTGTATCCATTACATACTAAGCAGGTCAGTGGAGTCCACATAATTTGAATTCTTTTTCTTCAAAGTTTAAAAAAAAAAAAAAAAAATCCAGATTTTTACCCAAAATATAAGGTTAAAAAAAAAAAAAAAAAAGGCAATCGTTCAAATTTGAGATGCGACACGATGAAATCAGGCTCTCAAATTTTAAGCATATGGAATTATTGGTGCCACTCTGAAGGCTATTCATTTCCCTTTCTGCGTGTGAAAAAAATTTTGTTCTACCTTAAGTAAAGTCGAGATATTGGCAGTTAAAAACGATGGGAGTGACCTGTTGCTGTGCTGAAAATTCAGTGAAAAAAATGGCAGATCACTTTTGTTAATCCTTATTAGGCCATGCCACAGAATTACAATTCTTCTGCTTTTATTCAATCTGTTTCAGCAAATTTATCCCTGAAATGCATTTTTAAATTGATGTCGAAGGAAAAGAAAGGCAAATAAGACCTTGTAATTTTTCCCATTCTTCATTATAGATGAATAGTGTCAAACTGAAGACCACCCCTATCATTATGGAGGTCTACAGATGGCACAGCTGAGTTTATCCTTGTGATGTAAATCAGCTTGAGTCAAGTGAAGAATGCAAGAAATCAAACACCACATTTGCCTTTCTAAATATGTATAAATAATTTACTCACTTGTTGTATTGATGGTAAAACTGGATCATCAATATAAATAATATAACTCACTCTGGTCATCATCCTTTGAGGCCATAAACAGAGGATTTTCTGGCAAAAGGGATTTTCCTTTGATCATTGCCCTCTTCTCTCTCCCACAAGTAAGCATGCACATTAGCAAAATCAAGAGGAAAATAGCACCTGACCATGACAGGCTCTCTAGGAAGGAGTAACCCAACCAATAATGAAATGGGCAAAACAGTGGTGAGAGCTTTCTCTCTGCCCAAAACACTGCACTGGTCTGTGGTTATTCACTCACTCACATTTTACGGAGTTTAAGAAAATTAATAAGATTCAAATTTTCTTTAATTCAGGCCTTATATCACTGATTATGTGAAGAATTAAATGGACTCCACAGTGTCCCTACATTGATGTCACATATATTTAGCAAGATTAAAGAATAGGGACTTCAAAGTCTTAAAATAAGAAACTGTGATGAAACAAAGAGGATACCTCCAAGTGAGTACCAAAATGTTCTGAGTGAAGTCAGGAGAAGAGAAAACTTTAAAAGAAAAAAAATATTTTTTTTTTAAAGTCACCTTATCATTCAACCAAAAACTTCAGTCAGGAAATAGAGCAATTTGATCTATGGCAGAAAAAAAAAAAAGGGAACATTTTGCTACTGATAATCTCATGTTCAACTGATATTTAATGACATTAATTTTTTGTTTAAATACTACTGTTGACCCTTTACCCATTGCAGATACACATATAATGTTATGATGCCAAACTAGTCCAGAGCTAGGATTATGACCATGAGCGCAAACAATAAATAGGCCTACATGTATGCATCAATATAAACATTATTGCACTGATCCTAATTTACGAAACAGCACCCATAACCTCAGAAAAATTAATCTTACTAATCCAATAGATATGGTCATAGAGATAACAACAAAACGAGTCTTTTGGTGAGAATCTTTTGAAATTTCATCTTATCCTGCTGACCGTGTTGTCATACTATATGTATGTATTCTCTAACAAATCATAACCAATCCAGTTGAACTCCATCACAATCCACTACCAGTTTAGTCATACAAAATTACTGAGCTTATGTTTTGGTAATTATTCAACTGCTACAGACTAATTCATATAAATGATAGTGGTGAGATGTCAGGGTCCAAAATCATAATTCAAAATGCACTTGCAACATTTTTTCTTCATTCACAAGAAATAACAAATTCAAGAACATTATTTATAGTCAATACTTGTGACCAATAATATTAAGAAAACAGAGTAAGGCTACGTGACAAACTGTAAGCATAACAGAAAAACAAAACATTATTGGCAATCTTGTAACCTTGCAAAATAAAATAAGGATCTGACTTTGTGTCTCGAGTTAACAAGCAAACATATTTATTGAGAACTTTTGAATCTCCACCACAACTGTCAATATGAAAACGAAAGCCCAGTAAGGTGGATCAGAGGAACATCAAAACTATGAATGCCAGCATCTTTCTATAAGAAACAAACAAACAAACAAAAAAGATATTTTAAATCATACAAATGCCAGTTTTTTACATGTTTTAAATCACTGATTATATGAATGCTAATCACTAACTGACCACAGTCTGTTTCCAAGAAATCATGTTTTGATATCTGTTCTAAGGTCAACCATTTTCATGTAGAAACAATAAAATATAGAATTATGCATATGTGCAAATACTTTCCTTTTTCCCTTGGTAACAGCTGCTCCTGCTAAATGTAAATCTGGCCAAAAAGTTTTCATTGCTTCCATGAACAGAGATAGGAACTAGAATAGAACAACATGATACTAGCAGTTTTTCACTCTCATAACTTAGTGGCTCTGCACTGTGGCTGATGCTTTAATCAACAGCATTCCCTACTTCCTTTTGGCTAACAAATTTGTGGCAAACCCTACAGATTGCTTGCTGAAGAATAACAATGTATTATAATTACTATATCGTATACAATTAACAACAAAGAATGGATTCTGCCATGCACGGTAAGATAAATAAATGTAAGCTTGCTCCCTCCAATCTAATGTTGGAAAAAACAAACAAATCAAAAAATTATTAACTGCCATGGGTCTAACCAGACATACAACAAATATTTCTGAAATTTAACAATTCAAATACATGCTATTTTTCATGTTATTTAATGGTCTGAATCTGACAACCACTGAGACTATTACTACTATTAGATTCTTCTCCTACTGAAGTTTCTAAGTGAACATAAAAATAACCATGCTTTCAAACTTAATGTTGTTCATTACTTTTTGATCAGTCATGACATGACAGTTCCCTGACAAATTTTCAACACTTTTGTTTTCCCCAAAATTGTCAGCTACAGCCGAACTTACTACATCAATAGCTTATTCAAAATTTAACATTAGTGCATTACAGAATAGATGACTGAAATCTTGTTCACTTTAATTATTAATTTAGGAAGAGGCTCTCTTTCAGTAAATCAGCTGATGTTGCAGATAAATTAGACTGATCAGTTTCATCATGCCCTTTTGAAAGCATTTGTACTCGCATATTTACCAAATTAAAAAAAAAAAAGGGGGGGGGGGGAATTTATTAGGCAATTACCTCTACAGATTCTTGAAAAAATACTAGTTATAACAAACAAATCAAAAGGGAGAAAATGACAAAAAGGATAGAACAATCACTGAAAAATCACCTTGACAGAGGGTGGGGACTGAGCCCACCATAAGCTACTAAATGCACAAATTATCACAAAGCAAACACATTGAATTACATAATGAGTTTTCCATGAATATGTCGCAATTGGTGTGGTTGAATATTAACGGGTATGACATCCCCTTTGCCTGCTGGGACAGGTATGTGCACCTGACCGATCTTGACACTATCTCCTGTCTTTTCCTGTAGCATCTGAAAAATGCAAACATAAGAACATGACATCTCAGCTATACAATCACAAAACTTCTGGCAAATGCAGTTGTATTTGGTGACACCTGCGTTTAAAAAAGCTCTTTCAGTGGATATCGGTACTGCTTAACTGACCAACTTTTTCAGCTCTTTCCATGTTTCTATTTTGACCTGATGTAAATAAACTAAGACTTAAATTTCCCACATATAAATTTGCATGTGACTTACCCTGGCAAACTGCGGGGTAGGGAAAGTTGAAAAGTCTGTGCGAACCTGACCACCTGTTCTGTTTGCAGCTAATAAAGTTGTGATTTGGACCTGGAGCTGCAAGAGCAGAATAAAATATGAAACACAAGAAAATGAATTGGGAACTATCTACACAGTGTGGTATTGATCCCTATTAGTACCAAACATAAGTTTGAATACAATGCCACATTTATCTAAATGTTTTAGATCTCATAAATCAAGGTTTTCCCACTTTCCATCTTCAATACTGGTAAAATTTTCTTTGCTATTTGCCTATTTTGTCAATGTAATCAAAATCACTGTTTTTAACAAGTTAAGAGATATTGTTGGGGGTATAAACTGGTGCTAGTCTAAGATATAATACTGTGGAACCTGCAAGAAGTCAACTCGCTTAAAGTAAATGCTCGGTTAAAGACAATCTGTTCCGGCAGTCCCGTTTTTTTTTCTTTTATTTAATATTTCATTAGTCTCGTTTCTGATAATGTTTACACCTTCAGAGGTGATTTCGCTTTGGGGAGGGGGGAGGGTCCTGAAATATGGATTTTGCTAAAAAAAATATGATTTCTGCAATTTTGTTTTCTTTTAAAAACCCTGCCTTTTCTGCGTATAAAAATGGTTTCAAGAAGTCGATAAGTCCATTCTAACGTGTTTGACCCGTGGTCATTCAAAGGTAGACCTAACCTACTGTCAACCAGGATTTGGCTCTACCTGGCTGCTACATGCAGTTGTAGATCATCACTATTGAAATATAACTAGGCAAAGAATGCATAAAATACTTGATTATGACCTCTTCTAGCAATATCATGAACCCCAGTGCCAGGAATGGATACTGGATGACCACTATGAGGCAAAAAAAAACAACAACTGCTGATCATGCAGATTTTCAGTATCAAGCTTTCTAAAATGAATTTCCACATCCTATAAATAGTGAAATTTTGCTATCTTTCTGCTGCTTCAGAACTCAGTTGTGGACTATATGTCATAGTAAAGGTCAAAACACATTTGGTTTACACAAACAAAGATGTGGGGGCACACAGAGGCCCTCAAGAACCTGGAAGTGACTCCATGGGAACCCTTTTAATGATGGGGGGGTAGGGAGCAAAATTCGAGAAAAAAAATACACCCAGAACACCAAGAAATGGCAACAAGCGACACAAACATGCAGAGAGGGCTGGTATGTAAAAAAAGGGCTGTTCCGAGGCTGAAAGCCAAAGAAAAAATTTTTTACATCATATTTTCACTGAAAAAAACTTCAAACGTTTTTTTCAAAACCCGTTTTTGTTTTTACTCTTTTGCTATCTACTTTTTGTTTCAAAACCGATTCCAACCAAATTTGATAAACATCATTTTCACAATAAAACCACAAAATGTACATACGCATGTTGAATTCTAGTGGTAAGTTTTAGAGAGAAATGGGTTTTGAGTTTGAAAAAAAAAAAAAGCGAAATTTGAATTTTCGACACGTGGCACTTTCAAAGATTTCTAGAAAATTTTCTATTGTATGGAAAGGGCTGAAAATGAGTAACTTTTTAGATACTATGTCAAACAATAAGTTCACCAAGTTTTATCAAGATTCGTTGAAATTTGGCGAAGGAGATAGATTTTAAAGTCAGTCAATTTAAGGACCCCATAGCACTGCTATGTCAACCGTATGAAAAAAGTCGAAATTTTTTCAGTTTTCCTCTAATTTGATCATGCTGAATTTGATGGAAAAAGTTAAAATAACCTATCTTTAATAATAAAAAAAAATCACCTCCAAGTTGCCTACTTCCCTAAAGTCAATTCCAAATGACCCATACTGCCCTTCTGCAGCTGAAAATTGTGAGGACAAAGAAAGAAAAAGTCAGAGAGATCGAGAGACACCTTATTATGGCACATTATAGCTGTGGGCTTATCGCCGCATGAGAAGATGCTTGGTTCTCTTCACCTGTCTCTCGCTGACAACTTGACAGGATACACAAACACACGCCTACACAGCAGTTCCACACTCGTCCTTCTCGCATGCACTGGCAATCCCGTGGACACACACCCAGACAACTGACCGCCTTAATACACACTACTATTCCAAGTTCAAGTGGCACACAGTTCCACACTTGGCCCTCTTCCTTCGCCTCGCGTTGGCGAGGATACACAAACACCTATCCACACTCGGCTCTCTTTGCCCAATTTGTTCACACACATACACATAGTGCAGACAGACACTGTGCCCGATTTCAGTCACATCTTTAGATCATGTTCATTCTTACTCCTACACTCTGCTCTCAGTACTCTCACCATGACTAGATCCAATTAACCTTTTACCTAACTCTGTGATCAGAATGTCTGAGAAAAAGTAATGTACAACATTGTCAATCTGAATACAAAGTTGAAACTTTAAGAGGGGGGGGGGAGTCCTGGGAGTCATTTTGGAAACTGCTGGGGGGAGATGATTTTAACCATTACCATTGAATTTGGCATGGTCAAATTAGAGGAAAACAACTGAAAAAAATTTGAAATCACTCATGGTTGCCATGGCAACGGCCGCCATTTTGGATTTCACTACTCGATATTGCGTAAGGCTCTAAAATTTTCCACCCGATGTGCTTGTAATTTTGTGTACATATTTTACCATTCCATATCTAAATTTTGTCAGAACAGATTTTTGATAAAGT
>JBCEWB010106744.1:0-11954 GCA_039654565.1 Peronia peronii | reverse complement strand
AATAACCCGATAGCGCAGAAGATAGTAAGGGGAAGAATAGGAGCTCCAAAACTACCACCAGATAAAATTAAATGTAAAACATGCGGAAGAACAAATACAATGGTCCACATAACGCTAGAATGTTCCAAATATAAAAACGAAAGAGAAGACCTATTAAAACTAATGACAAACAGGAGAGAAGACCACATCCTGCATAACATCTTTAAAATAAAAGGGACGAAAAACATAAACAGATATTAAAGAAAACTTTAGCAAAGATGCCAATATAGATAAGCATAAAATAAAAATAGGATAAAATGACCCTTGCCAAAGCAGCGAAAACATCACTGGGGATGCTAGGTCGGAAATAGCCCAAATAAAATAAACAAAGGGAAATCAAAGTCCAAAAACGGGAAAGGGAAAAGGGAGAGGACAAAGTAAACAAATAATTTGGAAGAGGGCTTAACGAAAGAGAGGGAAAGGGAAGGAGGTAGAATAGGAGGATATCCATGCCGGCAGTAAAATACCAACAACAACAAAGACAAACGAGTAGTGGGAGGGGGGAGGAAGGAGGGGGTAGAAAAGAAAAGAACACCGAAAGAACTCTATAAATTTACAGGGGTCTCCGGATGGACGATCGCATATGAAACCGACTAGTCCATGCGCTCTTCTGGACGGAGATTCCAGACTCTGCCGACATGGGGTGACAAGATTGCAGTATCCTCGATCAGTCGATTAGGAAACACTGGCGAAGCCGAGTAGTCCAACCTGTTCTCTGCGACCTAGGGATTCCCCAGTATGTACATAATGTATATAAAATAAATACTTCATCCCACTTTTGGTTGCTCCGAGAAGCTTTTAAGTTTGGAATGCATAACGCAGGCCTACACACGGAATCTCCGAAATGTATTCACTGTTACTGAGAAGACTAGACAAGAAAAGCCCGTCGTCTGTCCTTCTCAATAACAGCAAATATGTTTCTGGGGGCTTTTCTGGACTATCCAAGAAGAAAAGAGAACCGTTGAATATGCCTACTGATAAAAATCAGGCTCAAATCTTTTCCACTCCCCTAAGAGGAATCGAATCCCAGCACTTTCATCGAGAGAGACACATAGCGCGGCTTCCTTCATAAACTGAAGCTACGACATGTAGACAAGTAATAATCAAAGGCGAAGTTCTAGTTATTCTGATCATTGAAGAAATAAAGCATAGCGATGAAGAAAGAAAAATATAATGTAATTTCTGTCTGACATTGTTGTTACCTTGGAAAAAAAAAATCACAATTGGCGAAAGGGTAACGTTTATAGAAAACACAATAGCTTCCAATAGGTTCCCAGCTCCTTGTGTAACATAACAGGGTTTAACATCTCCTGCCAGTCACGGCAAAAATATTAAAACTATTATCACTGCCTTATTTCACTGGAAAAAAAAATAACTCCCCGTATGTGACGTGGTTATTTTGGATTTTGTCTCACACAAATCATTTCAGTTGTGATGACTAAGTAAACACACGTTGTGGGTTAGATTCGTTTTTGAACCTTGTCGAGATTTTGTTGAAGAGTCTGGGTAAAATTTATTGCGTTTAATTTAAATGTGCATTCCATTCAAATATATTACGTTCTATTTGTCATATAATTTTCTTTTCCGTTAATTGAGGATTGTATTCATTTTTTTTTTTCAGAAACCCAAATCGAATAGGCCCAAACTTGAGCATTTGATCTCAGGATCATAAAAAGACTAGCAGTTCTTATCAGTCTATCATAAACACGATTACATAAACGCAGCTTACAGCATTGAAGACTATCAACCTGTAACTCTTTCCGACAGGTACCATACACGTTTATTTACATATATAGGCCTACAGCACAGCCTGTGCTACCAAATCAACAGACTCTTCCTTGCAAGAGAAACTGTAAGTAAGTCGGATAGCCTATGGGTCAATATTGGCTTCCATTAAGGAAAGGATGATTGTGCTTTGATGGTGCACAAAGAGGACCATCTACAGACTATCGTCCACAAGTTGTCCGAAGCATCTAAGATGTTCGGTCTGACAATCAGTCTCGGAAAGACAGAAGTCCTCCAGCCCGCACCTAACATAGTTCTCTCCCAGTACAGCCAAGCATTGCCATCGATGGCACGATGAAGAATGTCAACAGTTGTAAAAACTTGGGCGGTACAATCTCCAATGATGGTACTCTGGGCAACGAAATCGCAGCCAGAATACAGAAAGCTAGCCAGACACTTGGAAGATTAGGTACGAACGTCTTACAGCAAAAGAATGTTCGCCTCTCAACCAAGCTAAAGGTGTATAACACAGTAGTCCTCACGTCGTTGCTCTATGGCTGGGAATCATGGACTTTGTATCGCAGACATATGAAGAAGTTGGAATAGTTTCACGTGCGCTGTCTGCGGTCCATCATGCAGATACGTTGGCAAGACCGCATCACAAACCAAGATGCCCTGGACCGAGCCGGGACATCTAGCATCGAAGCCAGAATCCTCCAAGCTCGATTGTCTGACCACGTCATCAGCATGGGAGAGTTCAGAATCCCACGTCAACTCTTTTATTGTGAGCTGACTCAAGGTAGCCGCAAGCAAGGCCGTCCCAAGAAGCGGTACAAGGACACGCTCAAGGCTAACCTCAAACAGGTGCACCTCCAGCCCAATGAGTTTGAGACAGCTGCAACCGACAAAAGTCGTTGACGTGTTCTGACGAGAAAAATTGTGAATACCTTCGAAGAAGATTGCCGTCAACGCCTTCAAGCTGCTCGAGAAAGACGACATGAAACTGCATCTGCCTGTGTTCCACCAGCTGACATCCCATGTCCTAACTGCAATCCCATGTGTGCCTCCTGGCCTACGCAGCCACATGCGGATACACCAAAGAGGGTACAACAGCTAGTCATTCTCGAAATTCGAGAGACAGCCAAGAAGGAAAGCTAAACAAATGACACAAAGACCACAATTAACTGCATAGAGCCCAAGATCCCTCCACCTTTACTCCTTGGTTTTCTTTTCCCGATTCCCATACATCCACAGCAAGTAGGCCTGCCGTGCTAAATTGAGAATAAGACCCTACAATGAAAATTTAACATCTGAATTTTGAGAGAGCATATCTCGAATACCAATAGATAGGTCTCTTTTCTTAGATCATAATACTATTCTAATTATTCCAGTCTTATGATGTCCTGATGCCTTGTACAATAAATTCTAAAAGCTAATCTCCCTTTTTTTTTTCCATTTGGACGTTCTCAACCTTGGCTCAAAAACGTGTGAAGTGTGACATAATAGATACTGTCGTTCTGGGTGCTTCGTGTTAGACACTATCAACACAGAGAGCTTGTACATGTGCATTAATATAATATACGATAAAGTCATCGATGATTGCCTGTCCCATTACAGTAGGCCTATGCTTGCCAGGGGAGAGACACATTGTTTTAATGACCCATAATAATGTGGATAGCGTAGATAGGTATGTAGATTTTTTAAAATCTCCCACGGAGGCCGTGAGTTCTCTTCTAGTCTATATTATAAAATTGCAAGAAAACCCACCATAGGTTTATGGAATCGAAAACTGCTGAATGGATCCATCTGAAATTTGGCACACAACATACTTGCATATGGATCTGTGTTTCCATGTACATAAACCCGTGAAAAGCTTATTATCTTTGACATTGCTCAATAAATGTGGTAATAATTGAATAATAAACTCGCGAGGGTGCTTGATCAGAATTGTACGTTTGATAGTATGACGCGTTCATAATACGTTTTCTTTAAGTAATTTTCAGTTTAATCAACCAAAATATCAACATAGAGGTGCATGCGCACACTTGAAGTCAGAGGACTGTATTTAAAAAATCTCCCATGGAAGGTCCATCTGAAATTTGGCACACAACGCTCTTGCATAAAGATATGTTTTGTTTGACTTATAATCATTTAAAACATCTCCGGCTGGGCCTTGGGTTGTCTGCGCTCAAACACGTTTTCTTTGATTAACATTCAGTTTAATCAACCAAAATATCAATATCAAGGTGCGCAGGCTTTGTCATACACTTTATATTGCAGGGTAGTTTAGGTTTGACCAAGGAGTTTATACCTGGGTTTGACCTATAACAAAAATTGTTTAAAATATCTCTCACGAAGTTAAAAGCTGTTGTAAACTGCCAAACTGAAATTGTAACTTCCCAACTTACACTGATGGCGCAACATTAATCAGTTAATGTACTAAATGTAACCTTGGGCCTGCTACAACTAAATGCCATAAAACAGCACGTTCCCCATTCCCTCAATCTTTTCCTCCTATGTTTTGCCAATTTCCATAGGACTGAAAGAAAGAATTTTTTTTATTTGTTTGTTATTCGTTCTTGTTGTCGTTGTTATTATTGTTTTTGTTTCGTTGTGTTTGTTTTATTTCAGGACAAGAATTTACATGTCATAATGATCGTTCAGTTTCTACCTGCTTTCGTTATAAAGGACAAGATGAAAATTTTAGAATATCTTTTTTTTTTAAATCCATTATAAGAGAATATCTGGATACGTTTTTTTTTCTTTTAGGTCATAAATTATATATGCTGATCTAGTTACCGATACTTTAGTTTTACATGTATGGTGTTTAGATGCTCCCACTTACATTTTTGAGCGTTGATCTTTTATTTATTTATTTATTTATTTATTTATTTATTTATTTATTTATTTATTTATTTTTCATTTGAGCTTTTTCGACCTTGGTTCAAATTGTATGAAAGCTGACTTAGAGAGACTTTTCCTTCTGCAGGCTCCATACGTAGTTTAACTTGCCTTCAAACAGAGGAATTGTTTAACTTATTACTAATTTAGTACCATAAGTAAGTAGATCACATTCTTCTAAACTGTTCCCTTCTCCCTTCTGACACCGTCTCATATTATTTCTATTGAAAAAAATAATAATTATGGTCCATAATTATGGTCCTCTGAAGTTATACCCACAAGATGAGTAATCTAGTTTTTAGTGCACATGCAGGGTTCGATCAACATGACTTTTCTCGTATTTTTGCCTGAGGATATTGATACCGATAGGTTTTATGAGACTTGAAGACAATCATAATAATATTATTCCTTCAATATCAGAAGGGGTTAAATCTAAATGAATTTTATCTTGGAGTAGGTTCTTTAATTTTAAAATGAATTTACATCTATGATAGGGCTACATGTATAATATATTATATGCGTTGCAAGTACATATGCATATAACTATTTTCATGAATAATTTCTTTGATAAGGGCATCGAGCTATGTTTTCTAACTCTCCACTTTGCTTTTTTAAAAAAAATTATTATTGAACTATGTATCAGAATCAGTGAGATAGTTTCAGGCTAAATCTTTACAGTTTTATCTGCTCTTTCACCGAAGCTTCTTGACAATGCTATAAACTGCTTTTATGTAATTGTGTTTATGATAGACTGATAAGAACTACTAGTCCAGTTTTTTTTAGATTGCACAAATGCATTTGCGAAATTTTGCTTTTTTCATCATAATCTGTTTCTTTTCTTTTTATTTGTTTATCATTGTTTGTCTTAAAAAAATTAATGTCCCACATATCATACCCTTACCTGTCACAAAAATATTAAATTAAATTTAAAAAATAAACAACAGAATTAACTCGCCATCATGACATCCGTCATATCGAGACCACCAGATGCAGAGATGTTACGATTTTATCGATAGTGATTAAGATATTGAAGCAATGTTTACTCAGTTATTTCTGTCTTCATTTATTTATTTATTTGCTTATTTATATATTTATTTATTTATTTATTTATTATTTAGTTAGTTATTATTTATTTATTTACTTATTTATTTATCTAACTATTTATTTGTTCATTTATTGAAGTTCAAAATTAGTTAAAAATGATCTAGAAATTAACTTGACATTGATAAAATCGCCATAGCTTTAGTTGCCTCCATTTCATGAGTGCTTGATTTCATTATTTTTTATGAGTAAGTTTAGTTTGTTCTGTACGGTATGTTGAATATTCAGGGAATTAAGATGCTACAAAGTTAAAATTTTGTGCATAGATGAGTATTATCCCAGAATAAGATTTTTCAGAAAGATCCAATTTCCATGTTATAGGCCTATATGGAGCACTAACATTGTCATTAATTAACTGATTATTAGTTTGGCTCCAAATAGCGTAAAGGTGAAAATATACAGGGATGTTCTTGAATTTCCTGATATCTTTTCTGCCGACGCGAGAAATTGATTTGGGGGATAAGATGGGTACGTTTTTGATTGAATAAGCTTAATTATTCTTTACATTGAGTATCGAAATGAACAATATGTTTTTATGTTTTAAGTTTACCAATTCACTGTGGCGATTAGATCTGGATTATTCAGGTTTTATTCATGATCGAGTTTGTTTTCCGTCAAGATATGCTATTATATGTAACTGGATCAGTTTTTGAGAGAGACTAGATAGATGTCACCAAAACGAGAAGAGTAGTTATTATGGTCTGACATTTCACTTGGAGTTTATCGCAATAGCATTGGATGAAGGATTATGAAGGATTACATAAGGGGAAATAATAATAAAAATGCCTGATAATAAGTCATGTCAAACCTTTTTGGTCTAGTTTTAACTATATATAATGTAGATATATATGGCAAGCGTGCGCATCTCGATGTTGGTATTTGGCTCGATTAAACTGAATGTTACTCAAAGAGAACATAATTTTCAAAACGACGTTCTATCGAACGTACAATTCGGATCAAACACTCTCGCGACTTTACTTTCAACTATTATAGCCTTTTTAGGATGACGTCAAACATAGTAAGCTTTTTTATTCACTTATGTAAGTAGAAACATAGATCTTTATTCAACATTATTGTGTGCAAAATTTCATATGGATATATTCAGTAGTTTTCGAGTCCATAAGCCTATTGTGGATTTTGTTGTAGATTTAAAGATCTAGTTTAGATAGCTCCCACATCTCGATGTTGATATCTTGATTTAACTGAATATAAAAGAAAACGTGTTTTCGAACGTACAGTTCGGATCAAGCACCCCTGGAGAGTTTATTATTCAACTTTATCGCATTTTTAGAATAACGCCAAAGACAATGAGCTTTTTTCGGGTTTATGTACGTAGAAACACAGATCCATATCCAATAATTTTGTGTGCCAAATTTCAAATGGATCCATTCAGCAGTTTTCGAGTCCATATGCCTGCTGTGTGTTTTGTTGCAATTTTTATTATAATATACTAGAAAAGAACCCACGGCCTCCATGAGAGGGAGATTTTTTAAAAATAACCCGGCGACTTAAAGTGTATGGCAAAGCGTGCGCAGCTCAATGTTGATATTTTCGTTGATTAAACTGAATGTTACTCAAAGAAAACGTGTTTTCATACTATAGAACGTACAATTCGGATCAAGCAGCCTCGCGAGTTTATTATTCAATTATTATCGCATTTTTAGAATGACGTCAAAGATAAAACTTTTTTGTTTCGGGTTTATATATATAGAAACACAGATCCATATCCAACAATGTTGTGTACCAAATTTCAGATGGATCCATTCAGCAGTTTTCGAGTCCATAAGCCTATTGCGGGTTTTCTTGCAATTTTACAATATAGATATATATTTATATTTGAGTTGGCCTGTTCCTCCCTCCACCCCTCTCCTCTAACTAGATGGTCAAAAACAATATTGTGGATATCAAGATGCTCGTTTTGTTGCATTTTTGTTTGTCAGCAGAATCCATGAAAGCAATTTTGCTCACCAACAGACATTACGCTTTTTTGCGAGCAGAATGTCTGTAATATGCATTGAAAATACAGCAAATCGGGTAATCATTTTCATTCTTTCTTGTTGGACAATCGCACGAATGTAAATTTGTGGCAATTTCTGTGTTTCATTTGTTTGTTTTTTCTTCTTTCTTTCGTTGTTTCGTTCTTTCTTTCTTTCTTGCTATCAAGCGCTTTTTTTAGAATGTTATATCTCCGACGTGCAAAATCATTCATTTTTTTTTTATAAAGTGATCTTTGTATATTTTCTTTAACAACAGTAATTAATACGTGACCAGTGCTACTGTTCATTTGTCCCAATGTACATGAAGAAGACCAATGAACTGCCCAGTTTCTGTGGCTAGCAAATCTGCGCATGTCCGCCATAGGCTATATATATGCATTTTCCTGATGCTGTCGGATAATAAATCTGGTTATTTCAAGTGGGTTATATAATATTATGTTGAATGTATGGTGGGTGCTCTAACTGATACTCGATATCCCAAGAGAAACAGATGAACCAAATTTGAAAAGAACACAAAAATCATGAGCTTTACGACAATAAGCTTTATTGTCTGGGGTATTGCAGCAACAGGTATATTTTTGCAAACAAAAGTATGGAAAACAACATCTACAGAAAAAAAATGAACAAAATTAGTGATGTTCTTAAGAAGAAAAAGACCAGGTTCACAACATAGTCTGTCCACATTATATCCATATTATGATTCAGACAGATCAAACCAGTTCGATTAGACATAGTAATATGTAATCTGCTTCATTCGATTTTCTCGGGTGAGGTAGAATACAATAATATATTGCTTGAAAATGTCTTGTGTAAATACAATGAACAGGCAGATATCCATCTCAGCCGTGATTGATATCTTAACAACTTAATCTCCTTTCCTGTCCATTATTTTGGAATTTCATGGATCTTTATTCGAATTTTGTATGTATTATATGTAGCCGGGCAGTCAGATCATTTTTAGGTCAAATAATAAGATTTATTGATATTTAGGTCATACGTTATCGAATCAAATGTACACGAAATAAAAGCTTTCGATTTGACCAACAATATTCCGCTATCAGGTAATCGATTGATAGAGTCTAAAAATAGCCGTCCGTTTACTGACAATAAGTATGATTGAGTACGAAACAGAAAAAGAAAACAGCCGATCCCCTCCAAGATCAGCGTAAGCGCATCTTTCTTTTTTCCTGAAGGAGTGATCTAAGTCGAAACAAAAGAAACATGTTAGTTTGTTATTTCCCTATTTTAGCAGTCGTTATCTCTGGAATGGCTTACGGCACAGTCTGGTGACAACTTAAAAATAGGAAATAATTATGTATGAAAGACTGTCAATTCTATGATAATCATTACATTTGAAATGATTGCTTTACATGCATGAGACATAAAAAGAAACAAACAAATAATAACAACAGATAAAGATCAGCACAAAATAAACCGATATTTAATATGTTAATATTCTCCCAGAATAACTTAAGTAATTAATACTGTTATTTAATTACATGACAAGTAGATGAAAAAAACCCACACACATACAACTCTACATTGCGAATTATTTGAGCACACATACTCTGTCTTTTAATTAAGTAATACGCAAGATAAAGAATTGGCATCTTCCATGTATGTAAATAATACTATACATACACATACTTAATTATGGGACGTTAGGCCCGGAATGGCATGGATGTCAGCATGAAATATAGTTATAAATTGTATACCGCATAAAAACTATATTGTATACCACATAAAATACGTACGTTCTTATGCATTATTCTGTACTGACACTTTCAACCTCCAGCTTTTACCAGATGTTTCAGTATCATTCATGCATGTCGTATTACATAAGTATATTCATATCACAGTGGCGCAAAATTGTTAAAAAATGCAAAGTCCTGTTTTTTTAAAAAAATGAATGGAATAAAAAAGAATAGCATAATTTAAAATAAAACAAATAAAGTAAAGTAAAATAAAATACAACAAAACAGAATAGAATAAACTGGAATAAAATCAAATGACATTTAAAAATATAAACAAATATTCATAATTTGTTTACAACAGAAACTTAATGACACATGCAAAGAAAAATATAGATACAATAAAAACTTGAACTATCTGTTAATAGAGATTGAACATGATAAAGTGCACATCAATGGAAAAACAAAAAGAAACCAATAATAAAAGATTAATATGTTTGTGTATATTGGAGCATGTTCGTATATGGTGTCGGTGGCCTAGCGGTTGGGCCGTCGGACCTGAAGTTCCGGGTTCGAATCCTGACTGGTCCCGACATTTTGTCCTTGGGAAAGACAATTGACACACAGTTCCTGACTCCACCCAGGTTTGAATGGGTACCCGACTACAGACAGTGAACGATATTATTAGTCTGATAAGGATTTGAGCGCCTAACAGGCAGCCGCCTTGTATGCTTCCCAGGAAGCTGAGAACTGTTTATGAGTGTCTTCTTTGGGTCTGTTGGGGGTAATAATAGATTGTAAAGCGCTTAGAGCCTGTACAGTACAGGGATAAGCAGCACTACATAAATGCTCTCTATTATTGTTATTATCGCTGCTGCAATGAAGAAACATAGGAGATGCGACACGATGAAATAGGGCTATCGCCAAATTTTGAGCATATGAATTACTGGTATCACTGTGATGATTATGCATTTCCTTTCGTTGTGTTATGGTCTACACACGTCTCTCAACCCCCTTCAGGCGATTATCTCGATTTCGTTGTGTGAAAAAAGTTTTGTTCTACCTGAAATAGAAGTCGAGATATTGGCAATTAAAGATGATGGGTGTGACCTGTTGCTGCAGCTGAATTTAGTGAGGAAATGGCCAATCACTTTTTAAAAATCCATTTCATAATTCTTTTTAGGTCATGTCACTAAATTACAATTTTTGGGCTTTTACTCAGTCTCAGCAAATTTAACTCTGGTATGCATTTTTAGGTTGATGTAGAAGGGTTCTGTGAAGAAAAAAAATTGCGTTAAATAATCATTCATTGTTGAAAAACACCTGATTTCATAATGGCGCATCTTTTTATCTTGTTTTTTTTCGTACTAAATAAATAAAATATTGCCTACTAATTCACACATTTAGACACAGCCTCAAGCTGATCTGAGCTTAAAAAAATTACAAGTCTTGATAGAGGCAAATAAAGAGCTAAATTAGGGAATTATTGATCCTCGAAAACGTCAAAAGAGGACATCTATTTCTAATCCTTGACATTTGTAGCAATAAACACTTCGGTACAGCAATGACATTTTCATTAGCGTAGTTCCCATAAAAAGTTATGTGGTTGGATTCTTGTCTTTAAGAGTTTAAAATGATAACAATTAGTTTTTTAGAGAGAGCTAAATGTAGATAGCAACGCCTTTTATTTGAAAAGTAAGCTCTTTGTATTAAAAGTTAACTCGTTGGGTACGTTGAACGCCAAATGTGCTACAGTCTTCCCGGACTGGTTCCCTGTCCTATATTTATTTTGTTTTTCACGAACTGTTCTATTCTAGTCAATCCTTTATATTTTGTTTTCTGTATACAGGGACAATAATTTATATCGTCAATAACGTCCGATAAGACGACAGAATTTGGCAGGTGTTTTCGCTTTCAGGTAAGGAATTTTAAAAAAACAAAATGGCGTGCGCAGTCAGCGGATTTAAAAACAACAACAACAACAACAAAAAAAGAAGGACAAAAATAAAAACAATAGAAAACGAAACAAAACATAAGCGACTTGTATGTGAGGAATCCTGCTTACCCAGATAATTAAGTGCCTTCTATTGATCAGGGTTTTAATACATCCTTGACATTCTGAGTCATTCGCTACCAAGTCACAGAATGTTAACCCTAAGAGTGTCGAGCAGGTTATCTTCTTAAAAATTTGCTGATCACAAATTGTACTGCTGGTATTTCCATACATACAGCGCAGGATCGTCATAGTGATACATTTATCTCATCTCAGTAAATTGTTAGCTAACATTACTCTGAACATGGATGTCAATGTTATCCAACAAACCTTGTTACAACAACAGTTCCTATTTCTATAGTTAGATATAGATTGACAGATTGAAGGATAGACAGATAAATAGATAGATAGATAGATAGACAGATAGACCGATAGATAGATAGATAGATAGATAGATAGATAGATAGATAGATAGATAGATAGATAGATAGATAGATAGATAGGTAG
>JBCEWB010106733.1:0-11954 GCA_039654565.1 Peronia peronii | reverse complement strand
ATATAAACTGTGTACATATATGTGTATATATTTATATACACAGACACACGTTACGAGATTTATGTGCAAAGCCAATAATTTGGGAGCTGAACCTGAGGAGTAGCAGAATGATTTGAGCTATTCAGAATTGTCCAGTGCCAGAGATGGATACTAGTAAAGAGGGAGAGTTTTTTTCTGGTCTTTTTTACTTGAAACTCAACAGAGATTTGTGTGTGTGTGTGATTCATTATATCTTGGATTTTTTATTTAGATTTTTGTTTCAAATGAGCACTATGCCACTTTGGGAAAGGTGAAATAAGAACATGGGAATCTGTGAAAAGATTATCTAAACTGGAGTACATGCAGTTTGAGTTTGCTCAGTGTTAAATGTAATGACAGGTAGCACCTTAAACAGTAGTGAGTGCATGTTGTGATTTTACAAGTGATGAGTGAGACTAGATGACAATCCAGTTTTAGGTTTGTTCACAGAAAAAAAAAATCATTAAAACCAAAATTGTTTTTTTGTACAGTGCCTTGGAAGAAATTCCTTTTTTCATTTTTTCATATACAGAGCTTTATTTCATTATTAAACAGTAATTAGGTGGTTTTGCACTAGTTCTTATCCATAGCACAGCATGGCAAAAACCAGATCTTATTATGACAGCTTTTTTTTTACTTTTGTCAAAATTTAATTTATTTTTTGCTTATTTTAAAACATGAAAGAACAATTTTTTGTTACTAATTAGCTATATTTATATCGTAGACTTTTGTTTTATTTGAAGATGCATACAACTGTTGTTGGTTGGACAGATTTGTTTTGAAACACAGTCTTTTACAGTTCATGTATTTTCATTTGGCATTGTATTCATTACTTTTTAAAGGGGTAAGCGGGTGAAAATTTCAGATTTGTTATTTCACCAGACTAAAAAGAGAAGCTTTGACATATTGTTGTGTAAAAAAAAATTTAAAGTCTTAAAATTTCAAAACGTATAGACTCTGTAGGGCTCAAATTTTACATACACATTCTCTGATTATTAGTCTGGGCAATAGGCTATTTGGTATGGCTATACTCAGTAGTAAAAAATTTTGACAATTTTTTTTTGTTTTACAATCAGTATTTTATTGGTTAGTATTGAGTGACAATTTTTGAAAAACTTATATAAATAAAGATAAGTGTAAAAGGACAAAACTAACCAGCTTATTGCCTCAATATGATCCTAAACTAAATTTTGACACCATAAAAAAACGCTGAAATAAAGTAGTTTTTGAAATTTTAAGACTCTAAGATTAGTGTTTTTTTCAAGATGGCCATCGTTTCCATGGAAACCATCATTTATTTTAAAAATTTGAAAGTGAAAAACATCTTTCCCGGTCATACACAACAACCTGTCAAAGTTTCTGTTCTTAATCTGGTGAAATAACAATCTGAAATTTTCACCCGCTTACCCCCTTAATTTTATTATTTTGTAATTTTTAAATTTTTTTTTTGTCATTGGTTCAGTGGCTAGTGGTTGGTGTTGGACTTCAGGATAAAAAAAATTACTGGTTCAACCCTGACTGGTCCTGACATTTAGGTCCATCTCATGCGAAAGATAATTTACACACATTTCCTGACTCAACTCAGGTTCTCTATAGACAGTGAATGCTCTTGCTAAATTGATCAGGATTTGGATGTCTAATAGGCAGCCACTTTGTGTGCTTCCAGAAAGCTAAGAACATCTGTCTGTCTGGGTAATAATAGAGTGTAAAGCATTCAGAGCATGTATGGAAAAAAGTGCTATAAAATGCTCTCTAATACTGTTACTGTTATTATTGTTGTTATAATTATTATTGTAATTTGTTTCTTCTGTTTTATTTTTCAATATGTACACAATTTTCAAAGTCGCCCCTCTAACAAATTGGAGACATTAGAAATTAGAATATCATTCACTTTATGCATAATCAGTCACTTTCTTTATTTCATATATTCATTTAAACTAAACAGAAGAAGATGTTTTGTTTACCTATGTGAATGCAGATCAGTGTGTTTGTCTTTATGTATAATAGGGTTGTAACAAGAGTTTAGCATCCAGTGAAAGAACAAACAGTATATCACATAACCATGGCAAGAAAAGAGAATAAAAATAATTGTATACATCTTTCATTGGTGCTCATTACTTTTGTTTTGATAAATCTGTTATTCAACTTGCAAATGTTAAAATATATATATGTGGTTGGGTTTGTTTTTTTTTCAGATTCTGGGCAGGATATGGCCAATTTCCCTGGACAGAAAAGAATGATTTTCTAGCCTTGAAGTACTATGTTGGCTAGAACCATGCCATGTTTTTGTAAGGTTGAAAGAAAGAAGGAACAAACCGAAGAATGACTATATGACATTTACAAATATGATTTAAAAAAGAGCATAATCTTTTTTGTGAATCCATGACTTGAACACACACAGTGAGTGGGACACACACTTTCACAAAATTGTATGAACTATTATATTTTGGAATGTCCTTTGGTTTCTTGCCTGCTCCTTTCATCACTATGAGCATTGATATATTATATTATGAAAATAGAAATGTAGACAAACATAAATGAAAACTTAACAACCTTCAACTTTGAAGTGACTGTCAAGGAATGAGGATCAGCAGTAACTGTTCAAATAGTGATGACATTTCACCCATGAAAAAGGTTAACATGAATATTTTTAAATACATGTACACTGATTTGATCTGCTGTCAGTTAAAGGTTGTAATATGGTGTCATGCCACACTTGTTTTGCAAAAACTTTCATACTTTGACTTTTGTGTATTTTTATATCATTATTTTAGTTGTATTTTGTATAATTTGATAACAGAGATAAAATCAAAAGATAAAGCAGTCTTGGTTTTCCTATAGAAATGTCCAGATTCCCACTGTTAGCCAAAAATGAATGTCAAGTGTTTTCATGGACACAAATGTGTTTTGGAGATGGTATTGCCATTCTGAGGGAGAGATGGGTGTAGGCGGGCGGGGGGGGGGGGGGGGGTAAAATAAAAGTCTCATCTCAGAATTGTTGTATCAAAGTTTTGTTCCTGGGCCACACTCATTCAAAACCCCTAGGTTTTACTGATTGAGATGCAAAGTTTTTTTAAGGGCATTTTAGCACTCCTTGTATCCCTACTGGTATTTAGTATCCATATTCTGTCCCAGATAAACAAGTGTTAAGAAATTACCAGAATAATAACAATAATGATAATAACAACAATATCAATAATACATGTATGATGTTGTATTACATATACAGGCGGCATTTCCAATGCAGTTTTACATGAATATGATTTATCATAGAATTTAAACTACAAGGATAATGATTAAGAGAAAAAGAAATGAATATGAGCATGTTCAATAGCATGTAATTTATACACAGAAACATTGCTAAAACCCTGTCCATGCAAAGAGAACACTAGTGACAAAAATTCAAATCAAGATTTCAGTCCAGTGCAGTGAATGATTGATCCTAAATATAAGTTAAATCCTTTGTTTAAGTGCAAATTTTTTTTTATACCTGACAAAACCTTAATACTCAACTCAGCAATTCCAATGGTCAGTTAAGAGGATGGAGATTAATCTTTTGTACGAAATACTGATCATTTGTCAGTTTTACAGGGCCTTGATTCTAGGCCATGGCCAGCATGATTGACTGACTGATGTCACTCTTCAAGAATATTTCTTGTAAAATGCTTTTTCATTTGAATCACAACTTCTTTTTTCCTAACATTTTGAACATAATAGAAGATTTGTGAAGGAACAGATGAATTTCAAGACCATCGAGATAAAAAGCATTACAAAAAAAATATTATTTATTTATTTATTTATTATTTACTTATGCATTTGTGTATTTATTTATTTGGGTATATATATGTACATTTATGTCTTTATTATTTCAAAGTTTATTCTTTATGGAGATGGAAATAGGGGAGAGAGGATTGGTACAACAACATGAGGAATTTTGTCTTGAAAGGGATACTGATCATCTTATGATCGTTTCTGTGAGTGCACTCTTGGAACAGTGTAAGCAAGATGCGAATGTTACATTAAGATACATGTAATTTCTGTGACCTTGTCACCAGAGACTACTGAAAAGGTGATTAAAAAAAAAACTCTCATCAAATGAATCAAATGATGTGAAAAGAACATGCAGGCTCTTTTGTTTTAGATAATTTTTCATCAAGTTCATGTGCGTTGCTGTTCATATGAGCAACTGAGACTTTGCTCTTACCTCAAAGCTATTTGAATGAGGAAAGTAGTTTTGAAAAGGTCCATTTCAAATATTTCTCATGTACTTGGTTCATTTTTACTGCTAAATTCTTTCTACCATGTCATTTATGACTAGTGATAAATGTGGCGAAAATGTACAAGAGTGTACAAAAGATACACAAATGTGGCGCTTAATAGTAAGCTCAGTACTTCCCATTACACCTGGAATAATTGCATGTCTCTGCTGTTTTAAATTTGCATGTTATTCTGGCTCAGCCATGTTCATGGCGGTAAACAAATCAATCGTATGTAATACATGTAATTTACATATACTGTTAATGTGAGATAGAGAAGACGACATGTCCAGTGCCAGAGAAGGTTATTGATGTGCATATTAATGAGTGATAATTAAAGTCTTTTGGCTCCCCTATTCCTCTGCTTCCCCATCTGTTGTTTTTAAATTCGATATGATTCTTTATTTATTTCCTTACAATGATCGCCGAAAAATTATGGAAAGTTATGATCAATTTGTGTTTCTGCTTTTTGTAATGTGATTTGTTTTTTTTTTTTTTTTTTTTAGATTTCTTCGTCAGGTATATTTCAGAAAAAAAAAGTTACAGGGCTGTCTCTTTCCCCTTAAACAGTGCTTGTCAGAATCTTATCTCTCTGTCAAAAGTATGTTGTCTGTTTCAATGTACATTTATCAACATCAATCAATCTCCAGCTTGTGATATAATGGTTTTTTAGGTGGCCTATGAGCCACTGTTCCAAAGACATGGCAAATTATCAGGTAGGACTCTGCCAGGATATGCATTGCAGTTCATATGAGCAACTAAGAGTTTGCTCAATAGTTTTTATCTCATTCTCTTACATTTTATGAGCTTTTTTTTTTTTTTTTTTTTTAGAGTTCACTTTTTCAGTCTTTATGAGTTAATTCGTGATTGTAGTACAGTTTCAACACTACACACTAAGTGATCGCTGGTGGCGATAAACGTGGTGAAAATGTACACAAATGTACAAAAGGGACATTGAAGTCACTCACAGCAGACCTTTGGGAGACTTTTTTTTTTTTGCCAAGGCAGGAATTCTATGATATGATAAATTCAAACCCAGACATTTTGTTAGGGTATGAACAGACCAGAGCTGGCAGTGTACTGGGGCTGGGGTTGGAATGGTGGCTCGCCACTCATATATTATGCTGCATACGTAGAGCAGTGGCGCTGCGCAGACCGCGACACAGTTGACCGCAAGCTGGCAGGGCACCACTCCCTGGGTCCAATCGGCTTGGTGCAGTGCAGCATTTTTTCCTAGCACCAGGCAAATGCAACCGCACCGATTCACACGTTTATCTTTCAATTTTCAAGAATGCAGGCAAGGCATGTACATGTATACAATTTTAGTATATACAGGTTTATTTTATAGATTTGCATCATTTGAATAAGAAATGTGTGGATTTTGATGTTACATATTGCAAAACAAGGCCCGACCTTCCTCTGAGATGGGCGGATGAATAAGGCCCAAATTCATCCAGTCGGTCGGGTTCTGTCTTTCTTAGCGGAGGGGGACTTAAGGTCAATCCTTCGGGACTTGCCTGCACATTCCGTCGAGAGTACATCACTGGAGTAGCCCTGGCACTCAGCTCTGGATATCCGAGCATTATGTGTCCCCTTGTTGAACTCCGTGGCTGGTGGGGCGCTTTGGTGACGAAGCCAAAAACTTCTAATAAATGGATACTGCAAACAAAACTCCTCCCACTCCAAATCCCAATCTTCATCAAAAGTCCTGACTGGATGGCGCAAGTGTGCCGTTCAGCCTGGTACATAAAAAACCGAGACTAGATGGGACCAAACCCTCCTCATCCTTCTCCAGAAACAGTCACAGTAATTTTAAGTGCTTTTTGGTGCTGCATAGCGACCAAATGGACAGACCACTGAGATACTTTAATGTTTTTCAGATTCATAATCACTGGTGGAGAACAACGCATCTCCAAACTGCAGTCTGGTGACCTGCTAGTTGAATGCAGGGAACACTGCCATTCAGAGGCACTGTTGAAAGCCAAAGCCTTTTTAGATGTGCCCATGGGTGTGACATCTCACAAGAGCGTGAACAGCTCTAGAGGCGTCATCAGAAGCCGAGACCTAGATAGCTGCCCCGAAAAAGAAATAGTTGAGGGCATTGCAGGAGTCACTGACGCCCGGCGTATTAGCATCTGCCGCGGAGGTCAGAGAATCATCACCAGCACCATCATCCTGACATTCGACACACCAATGCCACCGACAAGCATCAAGGCGGGATACCTTCAGCTGAAGGTGGACCCTTACGTCCCAAATCCCATGCGATGCTGTAAATGTCAGCGATTCGGCCACATTCAGACACACTGCAGGCGTGCCGCCATCTGTGCTCGCTTTGGAAAAGGGGGACGTTCTGACTTGGACTGCACTGCAGCTCCCAAGTGTCCCAACTGCCAAGGCGAACACAGGGCGTTCGACAAGAACTGCCCGAGATGGCAAGAAGAAAAGGCCATTCAGCGCCACAGAGCCACTCATGGCGGCACGTTTATCGCTGCATGTGAGGCAGTATGCCCCAGATCAGTATGCCCACTGGTCGCTCAGGTTGTAAAAAAGAGCACCAGGAGCGTCGACACCGACTCTCCTACACCATCAAGTGCGAACGTGAAAAAGGATTCCAGTGGGGGCTCTTGCAAGAAGACCCCCGCTGTAAAATCTAAGGGTTCCCAGAGAACCTCGTCAGAGATGGGAGCCTCTGATGCTGGGGTGAAAACCTCAAACAGGTTTGCCGCCCTGGAAAATTTTTCTTCTGATATGGAAGGCGTGGAAACTATGCCTTCCATTCCCCCTCTCCTTTCCCTCTCCTCCACTCCGTCTATTTCCCTTGGCCCCTCTCTCTCCACCACCCCCTCCTCCTCTCATCACCCTCCAGAACAAACCCCTCTCCCGGCCTCTTCCCCTTCATCCACTCCCCATTCCCCAACCAAGGAGAAAGAACATTCTTGTTCCTTGCCACAAAGTGAGGTGGTGGGGAGAGAGAAATCATCCAAACAAACCAAGAAGGCGGAAGCGACACTGAATTCCGAGAAAGATTCTAAATAAACATTATGGCTGGAACTAAGAATTGCCTCACCCAACTTGCCGGAGCTGCAACAGCTGATGGCCTATCATCAACCTGTTGTGGTCTGCTTTCAAGAAACCAAGCTTTCGGCTGAGCGACCGGTGGAGATACGAGGCTATACCTCGTACCACCACTATGGCCATGGCATCGATGGACTGGGTGGAGGAGTCTCTGTCTTTGTTCCTAGTAGAGTTCTCCATCAACCCATTCCCCTAAACACCCCACTACAGGCTGTGGCAATAATCCTGACTGCTAACAGACCGATCACCGTCTGCTCCATCTATCTACATGTACCTCCTTCAGAAATGGTAACTGCCGCTGATTTGACTCTCCTTTTGCGGCCACTTCCTGCCCCATTCATTCTACTCGGGGATTTCAATGCCCACAATACCCTCTGGGGCAGCTTCTACACCAACCGGAAAGGTAGAGAGATCGAGAGATTGCTGTCCAACGCTAATCTCTACCTTTTCAAAGATCCAGTCCCGACGTAAATCCATCCGGTGACTGGATCACTCTCCACTCTTGATCTTTCTTTGTGTCACCCTTCCATCTCCGCAGGTGCTCATGGTCAGTCATGGATAGCCTGCACTGGGCAGACCATTTTCTGATCTGCTTGGTTCCGGATCTCCCGGTGACAGCCACCCTGGCGAGACATTGGAACTTTGCCCGGGCTGACTGGGCACAGTTTGCAGCGCTCTACTCCACCCAGCTAACCTCCCAGTCCACAATGGAAGAGTTCCAAGACACTCTCATGGAAATTACCCAGGCCTGTATTCCAAAGACCTCTTCAGCTCTACGCAAGGACAAGCCCTGGTTCACGGAAGACTGCAAACAGGCCATACAGGCCCGCGAAACAACCTTCCATACCTTCCAGAAAGACCCGACCGTGCAAAACCTTCAGCGGTTCAGAATTGCCAATGGTAAAGCCAGACGATCCATCAGGGAGAGCAAAAGAAATTCTTGGGAGAAACTACATCTCCAAGATTAACAATCAGACTCCTCTGGGAAAAATCTGGCAGATGATCAAAAAGATCAAAGGTACTGCTCAACTCCCTCGATTCCAGCACATTGTGAGGAGTGATGGCTCCCTCGCCGAAGAGGAGGAGGAGGATGTTGCCAATGAGCTCGGCGCTACGTTTGCGTCAAACTCCTCCAACCAACATCACTCTGCTGCCTTCCAGAAATACAAGGTCATTGCTGAGAAAGAG
Organism: Peronia peronii; assembly: GCA_039654565.1. Taxonomy (NCBI): domain Eukaryota; kingdom Metazoa; phylum Mollusca; class Gastropoda; order Systellommatophora; family Onchidiidae; genus Peronia; species Peronia peronii. Next base: position 3,417 of record JBCEWB010106733.1, on the reverse strand, counting down.
AGGATCAATTTCACGACCCCTTTCTCCGTCCCTTGCAAACGACCATTTCTCCATGGACGAGCTGCAGTCTGGCCTCCAGAGTGCTGGCAATACTGCTCCGGGCACGGATCAAATTCACAATCAGATCCTCAAACATCTCCCGCCGGAGTCTCTGACCTGTCTTCTGAGTCTGTTCAATCAGCTGTGGTCACAGGCACGTTCTCTTCATCCTGGCAGCAGGCCATCGTGATGCCTATTCCCAAGCCTGGGAAAGACCACACGAATCCCTCCAACTTTCGCCCCATCGCCCTTACGAGTTGTCTGTGTAAATTGATGGAACGGTTGGTGACCAGTCGTCTGAACCGGGTCTTAGAGGACAAAGAGTGTCTTTCGGCCTTTCAGTGCAGCTTCCGGGCAAAGCACTCCATGACAGACCATCTCGTCCGCCTGGAAACTTTCGTCCGAGAAGCCTTTGTGCAGCGGCAACATGTGGTGGCGATCTTCTTCGATTTGGAGGAAACCTTCGACATCACATGGAAATTTGGTATTTTGAAGGATTTGCATTGGCTGGGCTTCCGTGGTAATCTTCCCACTTTCTTTCAGAACTTCCTGAGCGGGCAGCACTTCAGCGTCCGCCTCATTTCAACTCTTTCTGATTCCTATGGACAGGAAGAGGGAACTCCACAGGGGACCATTCTCTCGCCCACGCTGTTTAACATCAAAATCAACTCCATCGCAGATCGGCTGGCTCAGGGAACCATTTGTTCCCTGTATATAGATGACTTTCTCATCTGCTACAGGGCCCAGAGGATGCCTACTCTTGAGAGACAACTTGAGGCAACCTTGGGCACCCTCCAGGGATGATCGGATACCAACGACTTCAAGTTTTCTACACAGAAAACTGTAGCCGTTCATTTTTGCAAAAAAAAAGACTGCATTGCAGGGATCCGGATCTGTTTCTGACCAACAAACATCGGATCCCTGTCAAGGATGAGGCCAAATTTTTGGGTGTGATATTTGATCGAAAACTGACCTTTATTCCCCATATTAATCACCTGCGAACCACTTCATCGAAAGCATTGAACTTACTTAAGGCGGTATCAGGGGCGGAGAGGGGTGCTGATACAGACTCCATGCTGCGCCTGTACCGTTCCCTTGTCCGCTCTAAATTAGACTACAATAGCATTGTCTGTGGCTCGACCAAGCAATGCTACCTCCAAAAACTTGACACTGTCCACCATCAAGGCCTTGGACTATCCCAGGGGGCATATCGCACCTCCCCAGTGGAGAGTCTATACGTTGCAGCCAACGAATCCTCTCTCCGAGACAGAAGGGACAAACTGTCAAAATCTTATCACATCCAGAAAATCCAGCCTACGAGCATGTCTTAGAACCCAGCTTCGTGGATATGTTCGAGAGATCTCCCGGTGTCGCTTCCGCCTTTGGCGTCCGCTTTCAATCTTTGCTCACGAAGGCTGGGATTGGACGAGGTGAGGTGAGATTTAATCCATTTCCAAGCATCCCGCCGTCCGTGACGGATCCAAAGATCATGTGTAATCTTTGATCTAAAGGCAGGAACTAAACGAGACACCCCCAATGAGGTCTTTGAGTGGATGCTTGCCAGGGTGATCTCTGATCGAGCATTTGTTCACAGACGGATCCAAAGACCACAGGGCCATCGGCGCCGGCTCATTCTCTGTCCTGGGCAATACATGCTGTGGCCTCAACCCAAAATCCTCCATCTTCACGGCTGAGGCTAAGGCCATCGATATGACCTTAGATACCATAAGTAGGTCGAATCGTAACAATTTTCTGATCTTCTCACACTGCCTATCCCTACTCCAGGCCCTGAATAACCCCACGTTTAGGGATGATAGAGTAACTCATCTCCTGGAACGCCTTCAAAGTCTATTCAGCAGGGGCGGCGTGGAGTCGCGTTCTGCTGGGTACCGAGTCACGTGGTTGTTGCAGGAAATGAGGCAGCAGATTCCAATGCTAAGGTCGGCCTGATCTTAGATTTCCTGGATGAAGAAGTCCATCATCTGGGTCTTAGGCCGATCATCAACGAGTACGTCAAATCGCGATGGCAACAGCGATGGAATCAACAGACTGCAAACAAACTTTATCCAACCAGACCTTGGATCTTGGCCAAGGTCAAAATAGTGTAATATGCAGTGTATTTTCTGGGTTGAAATAAGCACGTGAGAGAGAGAGAGAAAGGGGGGGGGGGGGAAGGGGGAAGAAGGGAAAAAGCGACATATTATAGGAATGCTGCTCTAGAGGAGCACTGCATAATTATATCGACCTGAGGCGCATCTATCAATAATATCAGACAGATCTCAAAGCCAAATCGGCCAGACAGTTGTTAACCTGAGCTGTGTTTTTTCGCCCACGAAACTTGATTATTTTGATACGCTGCCCGTGCAAAAGTGGGTTATGTAAATCGGGGAGCAATTTATTTAGCCCAACTGGACGTATTTATCCAGAGCTTGAATTCGCTTTTGAGTAGAGAGAGTTTAAGTGAATCATGTTGAGTAGAGAGACTTAATGAATCACTTTGAGTAGAGAGAGTTTAGGAATCACTTTGAATAGACAGAGTTTATGAATCATTTTGAGTAGAGAGAGTTTATGTGAATCATTTGAGTAAAAAAAGATATGTAAAGATTAATGCATTTCAAACGCTTAAATGTTAAATTTTGATTTTTATTATTTTATTATTATTTTTTTAACTTTTCTGATACCAGCTGTTTTAGGAAATCAAAGATAAGCTGAAGTAAAAAAAAACCACATGCACATAGTGTGAGTTGGGGAGGTGCAACTTTAACACGAACCTAAGGAATTCATCAATAACGTGAATAGAAACGATTCTACAACAAGGATGCAGATTAGTAGAGGATGAGTTAACAGATAACGTGAACTGAGAAAATTCGTTAATAGCCTGAACCAAAGAATTTCCAGGAAAATCTGTGCTGAGGACATTCAAGAAAAACGTGAAAAAACATTCAAATTGTTTCTTTGGACCTACCCTCCTGATTGCCGGAGCATAAAGGCGTCATGGAATCTGAAGGTATGTTGACATTACTTTGCTGTCTCCTCAATCTTTCTAGTTCATAACCACGAGTGAGTACATTGTTTGTCACTCTGTCTGTCTCTTAAGGACTATGTTGTAATGCTGAAAGTCTGTTTGACTGTCTACCTAACAGCTTACTTACCATCGTTTCCTTCTTTACATTTCCATATTTCTATCTCGATGCTTAATTACTTACCCACTACTTACATACTCACTACAACCTACCTATGCACCCACCCATCCACTCATCCTGTCTGTCTAAATATCTGTTATCGAGTGTACATTTATACTGACAAGTCTATCTATCTATCTATCTATCTATCTATCTATCTATCTATCTATCTATCTATCTATCTATCTATCTATCT
>JBCEWB010106712.1:0-11955 GCA_039654565.1 Peronia peronii | reverse complement strand
TAGATAGATAGATAGACAGACAGACAGACAGACAGACAGACAGACAGACAGACAGACAGACAGACAGACCGACAGACAGACAGAGAAATAAAGAGACAAGGGGAGACGGGCTGAAACATTTTTGTCCTTCCCGAGCCAACATTTCACACACTGAAAATTTGCAATACCAGATCTCTTTGCCTGTCACAGAATAATCCTAGATCTAGTTAGCGAGCCCTCTAAATACTTTTCTTGCCACAAAGACCGTGGACACTTTTATGACAGCGATAATCTGCTATAAATTACAAAATGTGTATTTGCACGAATAATCTAGTGGCAGACTGTGGCGATCTTTCGTCCTCATTCTAAACTATAGGTACATAGATGGGCAGACAGATAGACTGATTGGCAGACAGACACAAAAAGGCATATGTAATATATATATATATAATTATATATATATATAGAGAGAGAGAGAGAAAGAGAGAGGGGGGAGAGAGGAAGGGGGAGAGACAGATAAGGAGGGAAGGAGTGATTGAATAGCCAACCAAGACCTCTGAATCCATGGCCCTTCCTTAGCCACAGATAGCCAGGTGTTTCACACAATCGAAACTGTAATACCAGATCTATTTGATAGATACATAATAGTTCTGTTAAGCACATTAAACAACTCCTTCGCCAAAAAGATCGTATACACTTCATGACAGCGCTAATCTGCTATACAATGTGTAGGTAGCCCATCACCAGAATGTGACCATCTTTCACCCCCATTGTAATCTCCAGCTGTCAACGCCCCCGCTCTCATCGTCTTACCGATGGTTTACACAGCTTGGCAGTGCTAAGGGGCACTCCGACAAATCGCCTTATGCTTGAACACTGATTAATGGAGCATTCGAAATGCAGTTTTGTTATCTCTTTTTCAATACATATTCTCTCTCTCTTTCTCCCTCTCTCTCTCTGTGTGTGTGTGTGTGTTGCCCTCACTGTTCCAGGGGTTGGTGTACAGTGTGATTCTCCAGGCAACTCGATCACTGACTACTCATCAGGGATTGGTGCGATCACTCCTTGATATTGTCAGTACATAGTGATTGAATAGATGTACAGTATTTTAATTTTGTAGAAAGTGCGGCTTGAAAAGGTGGAAAAATGCAAATAATTTAACAGTGAGGCGTTTGATTAAAGTACATTGGGATGGCTTCACCTGTCTGCAGAGCTATGGTCTTAACAACTCCGCTAACGAGAATTAACTGTGGCCAAGATGCTTAAGCTGTTCCGGAGAAACCGAGACTCGGAGAAGTAACAGTGCGGAGTCTCAAACCTTTCAGAGCTGAAGGTTTGCTAGAGGATTTCATTGCACAGCGCGTTCAGAATTATTCAGTCTAGTCACAAATGCTGATAGATAATAAATCTATGCTGTGATATTGTTGATTGGGGTCTTTCATAATTACATAAATATGTCATGTGTTGGTTCATCTGTACATATTGTTGTCCAATGACGCATTAATGTGACTTTTTTTTTTCAGCTCTTGATTTAATTTGTTGATGTCGTTGTTCCATGTTGCACTCTCAAGAACAACAACAACAACAACTACAAGAAAAACAAGAACAGTATCGACAGGAACAATAGCAACAAAAACCACACAAGAAAGATGTTTTTAATTTGGATTTTCATTTTCTTGAACGATTTTCTAGTTCCAGTGCTTTTTTTTTTTTCGCTCAATGCTCTATTTTTTTTTTCTTAACGCACACCACCATCATCATTTTTTCTTCTTCTTTTTTTTTGTTTTTTCCCTATAACACATCATATCATTATAATCTTCATCTTCCCAAACAGTGAACGAAAACAAGCTTTAGGAGAAATAAAACATGGAGGCATATCACGTCTTGGAAAGCATCAATCACTTCATAATAGCCCGCCACATGCAATGCACTTTATAAACCATTGAATGACACAGACGTGGGACATACATGGAGCCTTTGGGGTCACTCATTTTTGTTGTTTGAGAATCATTGGACGTACACTCTTCACATCTGAAATAGCGAGAGCCACGGCCAAGGCCCTATCTCTATATAGCTATGATATTACGACTCCTTCTATAAACGAGGTGTTTATCTCTTCTAGAACTCCCGTCATAAATCTGATCAACTCTGACAATGGTTTATCTCACTGGAGAAATATTTCAAGTGCCTCACGCCCAGCAGTTAACACTTTTTCTTTTCGCTAAGACGTTCGGATCCCCTTAGAAACTGAAGTTGACACCTATAACCTCCTGTAGACTCACTAGTTACATGAGGCAGATTCAGATTGCTCCCTGTACAAAGCCGAGAATCTTAACGGCTTTTAGATACAAGGAGTATTCTGGGCAGCTGGATGTCTATCTGTATATTCTCAACAAATTTCTTTACTTTGTTTTACTGATGGGCAAACTTTAATGTTTCTACACTTTTGTACCTGTCTGCTATGAAAATTCCGGTCCTGTTGTTCTTTCACAGATTCACTCACTCAGTCACTGGTTCACTCAAACCTTTGCTCACCGACTGATTGGTTCGATCGATTTTCACATATTGTAATCCACTGAATGACTGACTCACAGACGGACGGACATATTTACTTAGGTACTTACTCATTCATTCACTCACTCATTCACTCACTCACTACTCATTCATTCACTCACTCTCGCGCTCACTCCCTCACTTCCTCCCGCCTTTCCTCCCTCCTTCCTTCCCTCCCTCCCTCCCTCCCTCACTCACTCCCTCATTCACTCACTCATTCACTCACTCACACACTCACTTATTCACTCATTCACTTACCTCACTCACACACTCACTCACTCACCTCACCTCACTCGCTCACTTATCTCATTCATTCACTCACTCATTCACTCACACTCATTCACTCACTCACTCACTCACTCACACACTCACTCATTCACTCATTCACTTACCTCACTCACACACTCACTCACTCACCTCACCTCACTCGCTCACTTACCTCATTCACTCACTCACTCACTCATTCACTCACACTTATTCACTCACTCACTTCTTCCTTCCCTCCCTCCCTCATTCACTCACAACTCACACTAGCACATTTACAGCCCCCCAGAGGTGCACACGTCGACACCCTCTATCTTATCACCTCCCGCATGAATGCCTGCGCACGTCCGCTCATCATGGGATTGGAATGCCGGAGCTGTTGATGGCGCTGAAATGCGTAGGAGTTTGTGGCGGTCGACTTGAACTGTCTCGCTGCTCATATTCACAGCTCAACTTGCTCTACCTTTCTCTCTCTCTCTCTCTCTCGATTTACCTGATGAGTCGGTTAGTTTCAAAACCGTTTATGTCGCAGAATGAATCAGCCATATCTTGTGAAATTTCGTCCTCGTCCCTATTTTTTTTTTTTCGTCACTTAAAAAGACATCATGGAATAATAACATACATTTACTATAAATAAATACATAAATACATAAATACATAAATAAATAAATACATAAATACATAAATATATGAATAAATAAATAAATAAATAAGTAAATGAAAATGATTGATAAGAATTTCTGCGAACCTTTTCCCTTTACCCGTCGAAAATTTCCTTTTCTGTTTCCATCTCCCACTGTGAGGTTGTGTCCCCTCCCTTAAGTTTACAACATGGAATAAAAAAAGCTTGGGAAAAAACTAATTTCAGCTCATCAATTGCATTTTTTTAAAGCTCTTAAATATTTTTTTTTAATAGCGAGGAAGGAAATCTTGTAGAATGTTTGTGGTTGGTCACTCGGGCAGTTATTGTCGCTGTTGTGGTTGCTCAGTTGTTCTTTCTTCTTGCTGTTGTTGTCTTTATTTGCAGCTGTCACATCTATGGTAGAGTGGTAGGATAGAAACCCAAGATCTGAGCGTGATGGTTTTGTTGTTATTGTTATTTGCAGTATTATCGGTCTTGTTGTTGGTCTTCTTCTTCTTCTTCTTCCTTCTTCTGATTCTTCCTTCTCCTCCCCTACTTCTGTTTGTTCTTCTTCATCAACTTTTTCTCTTCGTGTTTTCCCTCTTCCTCGTCTTCTCATTCTTGTCATTTTACACTTTCTTTTCTGTCTAATGAGTACACAAAATTACCTGGTAATAATAAAACCGTAATGAATACCTGTGGAAGAAAATAAAGAGCAGAAAAGAAAAGAGGCTTTTTCATTTTTCACCCTCTCTCTCTCTCTTTTTTTTGTTTGTTGTTTTTGTTTCTTCAAAGTTTGTGTTAGTCCCGTTTTTGTAACCTCGCTTTGCTTGTTGAAGGATAACTAACGGTGTGAAACGCTTAGGCCTAGAGCTGGAAATGAACTGCGGAAAAGGTGTTGTCAGGTAAAACTGAACGTTCTGTTAGTTACTGTCCTCTCTCTCTCTCTCTTTCTTTCTTTAGTTAGGGATTAGCGATATGAGAACAGCCCAGGTAATTTTGTTACTGCTTCACTTTAAGCGTTTCTCCTTGCCGTTAACGTTGCTTTGATTTTGAAGTCAGTCAAGTTCTTCATATTCGCCCCAGTTTTAGTTAACGCGAAGTTCTTCAGTTCTGTGGAAATGTCAAAAATAAAAACAAGAAGCCTTTTCTCGTTCTCTGAAGTTCCTTACGCTCTCTGCAAAGACTCTTGTTCTTGTTCAGTTTTTTATTTCCATGGCAAAATTGGAGTTCTCGTCAAAACTTCAGATCAGTCCTTTGCAGTTTTAGTTCAGTTCTGGGGCAGTTTTTTGCAGGTTACAAAAGCTCAAATTCTCGTGAAATTGTTCATATCCATTACAAATTTCAAGCTCCTTTGCAAATCACTCGCTCTGTCGTGGTAGTTCTAGTTGAATTAAAGCCAGTTGTTTAACAGGATTTGCTATTCAAGATATCGGACTATTAACAACGGTAAAGTGTCTGGCATGTAAATGTCAAATGCCCTAAATCTTACATCCTTCTACAATACACGAATGTACGTACCTCTTATATGTAAGATTGTACTGCTGCTCGGATATTAAAATCGCGAAGGCGCTCAGGGAGATTAAATGAAAAGTCGGATAGAACAGGGGTTCCCAACCGGGGGTGAGGGGGGGGGGGGAGGGGGCCGTGCTAGCTTGGAGTTAAACTAATTTCAACTCATCAGTTCCATTTTTTAAGCTCTTAAATATTTTCTTGTTTTTGTTTCAGTGTTTCTGTCCCTCTCCACCACAGAAAATAAAAAAGTAAACGAAGATGCTGAGGAGGGGTCGTGTGGGTTTCAAGCTTTTGGGTAAGGGGCCGTGATTGCAAAAACTTGGGAACCTCTGGGATAGAAGATATTTTCGGAGCTGGAAGCTGGGATCTCATACACGGACTTCCCTGTTCAGTGTTAGCCAAGGATCTGGATAATTATTATGTGTGTTAGCTGTTTCCTCTTCACACTTTGTGGTGCTTTGCTGACGTACTATGATTTTTACAAAACATCATTTCCTTGAAACCGTTGTTTCGACAAAATCGCCATTTAGTTCTTGCCACTCTCTTTCAAGATCTCTCTGTCAACAGACAGTGAGCAAAATGTCTGTGCTGGATAATGGAATGATATGATTGTCTCTTAAAAAGTCTTGTAATTGTATACAAGATACATGTACTTAAATAGCTGGGGAAAATAATGAAAGTGTAATGTAAAAGGAGTTTTGTTACATTACACAGGACTTCAGTAGTTAGTAGTCCCCCGACTTTCTTTGACGGCCATCTTTGCAGTTTCTCATGTCAGGCTTGAGGCCTTGATATACTAATACATACATAGAAGCCGAAACTCTACACCAAAGTATTCAGTCACAGCTGACAACAGGTGAGGAATACTTGCACTTTACACCATAGCACCAGTCCACACTCACTTGGCTGGTTAGATGCGGACCTTAAAATGACAGTTAATGAGTGATGGAATCCATCGAATGTAGATGGAGATAACACAGCGAGAGAGGATGAAATGACAGAGGTTGAGGGAGGAAAAGAAGCTGGGGAAAAGAGAGGGAGCAAATAGGAGGAACGAGAGAGAGAGAGAACGCAGGAAATTTAAAGCAAGTACCGGTAAGAGAGAGAGAAACAGAAGGTGTATGTGTGTGTGTGTGTGAGAGAGAGAGAGAGATGGAAGGAAAGCTAGGTGGAATAAGAGAGTGAGCGACAGAGAAAGAGAACAGGTAAGCGAAATAGAGACAAAAGAAATGAATGAAGGACCGAGCTGGATTGAGAGACAAAAAAGAGAGCCAAAGATTGAAAGGAGACGAGTACGAAACAGAGAGAGTAAGTAAAGAGAATGAGAAAAGAGTAATATTATACAGTGTAACATGTTAAGCAGTTGCTTACTACGTCTTAGTGACTCAGTAGACATGAATTAATCATCAGCTTAAAGTCTGTGGTCATCATCTTCCAAAAACACCTTCTGCCATTATCTGGGCGATCTGCAATAAGTGAGTAACGTGGCAGGTGAGATGGACAGAGAGAGCCACGGGGAGCTAGGCCAAGAGCGCTCACTGTGGCAATCCCAGCACACCATGGTAGACTTTACTTTAACCCTACCAGTGCAAGAGGCCTATCTGTTCAAAACTTTGTTCATTGTACTTTGAACTGGACAGCACATAATGTATAAACGTCATAGATTGTTATTCCTTGAGCGTGAGTATATATATATATATATATTTTTTTTTTTTGTCGCAGAAATCACTACGCTGACCTTCCAACTCTTTCTGTTGACACTCTTACAGTTAAATGTAGCCGAGTGAGTACTGTCTGTGAAAAGATCAATGACATAGGTCTGAATCGCCTATCTCAAGGCCATCTGGAAAGCTGTGACTGACACGATGTCTACAGCAGAACATAATAAATTGTCTATGTCCACAATCACTCGTGTTTTTTGTTGGATGTTATTGACATTAACTTTGTCATCATATTACGCATAGTACAATACACTATATACATTTGAATATCACAAGCATTTTAGTAGGCACAAAATCAAACATCCGATGGGAACACAAGAAATGAAAAAGATGAATGCACTTGAGTCATAGCCTATGTTCAGGAAACTGGTTTAGTTATGTATTCAAACATTCAACACACTGAAAATTATGAAGTCATCTTGGTATATACTCAACCTATCACACAAAATTCCGAGGGGCCCTCCCATAGAGGTCCACACAAGTTTAGCCCAATACTAGCGTACTTCGACAAAACAGCTTTTCTTTGAAATTTTCTATTTTGCGAAAATCAAGATTTGGTTTAGCGAGCTTTCTATGAACAGACAGCGAACAGACAGCAGCTCGTCGAGAAGAGAATGATGCAAGAGCCTGCCTTGTAATAGTGTGGAAAGTTAAGTTTGAATAAGTGGGTGAAAATTTAAACTACGATTGAAAACTCATTTTGTCAAAGTACGCTAGAATAACCGAGCTGCCTCAGTGAGGACAAACAGCAGCATCCGCTTGTACAATGTTATTACCACAAAGATTATTACACTGCACAGATGATGTTGTCTACATCAGACCATGACAGGTACACGGATCCACTCAGGACAGCGGTAGAGGTTTCGTGTGTGGGGAGGACGGAGGCCACACGGAAAAACCGAGACTGCGGGATGATGTCATGCAAAAACAGCTGTGTGGATATTCGATACACCGTCTTCCTGTGGGTTGCGACATACAATGCCTTGTCATGGGCTTAATCATCACATTAGCAGCACAGACAATAGACTACCGCCGAAGTTGTGATAAACGGATATTTTATGTGTAAACAACCCATGCATAAGGCTTATTTTTTTTTTATCTGTTTGTCTTTGAAGGCAACTCATATATGTTATTCTTTTTTTTTTTTTTTTTACATTTTTGCCTACCAATGATTCATATCCACATCAGTGTTGTATAAGAAATTTATGAAAAAAAATGTTTAGAAGGCCTTAATAAAAACAGAGAGTATACGGCCTAGAGCGAATCAATACAAATCACTCGTAAAACAAATATGCTCGGACCCGCTCTGTCTGGGCTGGTTACGATGAGAACCCACAGGGATCTATCTCAGTTACCCACACGTGGCGCAAAACAACAAACCGCAGCGGTAAGAAGCCTTCACCAAACCATTATCTCATTTGTCAAGGCGGAGCTGGCAAAGTTCAACTCAAATGTCAGACAATATTGTAGGCCTCTATAGCATCAACGTGTAGTCAAGATTACGACTGCGTGAAAAGTGCAACGTGAGCAGAGATGGGCAGACAACTAGGATGAGCGTCGGGACTTATCATCGCGATCGGATATTTCTCAGTTAGTTCCCTTAGGATATGCGGCAAAAATCGTTTGCCGCCACGCGACCTAATCAGACTTTTCCATCTGCCGGTAGATCACAAGGACGGGGGTTGTTGGGTTCATGATAGTTTTAGACTGTCGGGAATTCGTAGGTAGCCTATAGTAAGTAATGTTTATCTGGCTACATTGAAATGTCAGGCTTTTTTTTTGGGTTGTTCTTTCTTTCTTTTTTGTGACAACAATGCGCAATTTTTGTGATACTGTTTATAGTTGAGAATCAGGAGACACGAAAGAGACATGAGCTTGCATAACTTAAATTCCCTACTGTTTCAAGTGAACACAATATGTTACAACGTCGGATATGGCTATGAGAAAAGTATTTAATTAAACACATTAAAGTAAGTTTAAAAAAAAAAAAAGTCTTCCGACAAATGAGCTTAAAAAACAACAACATAAAACAAAACCAAAAAAAACTTCAGTTCTGTATGTGATCAATGAACATTGTAATTTGAAATAGTGATTTTTTTTCTACTTGTCCTGAGTAACAAAGTCCCTTTACAAATGCACCCAGATTCGCAAAAACCGACAGACCTAGAGGAAATCCTCTTTCCAGTAGCGTCAGAAGAGACACCTATCGCATGTTTTTGCAAAAATGTCATAACTATCACGGATATTTTCGCCTTAACAAATTTAGCCAGCCAACACTTTCACAGTTGTTACTCAAGCATGACGTCAATTTTACACCCACACCTATGATTTGTCTCTGCCCCAGCGCGATCCTTCACGCCCTGTCCTCAGGGAATTTTTACTGAACTCGTCGTGCAAGTTTTCCTACCTCTCGCGAGGTCCACAGACTCCAACTGAACTGACATCCTGCGAAAAGCGATGTCATGTGACCCCATTTTTTGTTGTTGTTCGAAGTGGCTTTGGGTGTAAATATGGTGACACAGTATTATAGATCGTAGAGTATAAAAAAAAACTGTAGCGATTATTTCACTAATCTTCATACAAACTCTATCAACCCTCACGTGTATGTTATCAGAAATGTTCAAATGATTCCCATATTTACCATTTTCTGCTATGTACCTATGCTTAGGACGTTTTCAGAAAACTGTCAATATTAACTTCACGATTCTTAATTCAAATTCTATCAACTTTAATATATATGACAAGGGAACTCTTTGAATCACCCCTCCAATGTTTATCATGTTATCATTTCCTCCTATGAAAGGACTAAAAGAGCAATTTTCTCTTTTTCTCTCATGATTCACCCCCCCCCCCTTTTCCTCTTGTACGTTCTCTTCTGTCCATCTCTCCTTTTTTCGCCATCTTCTCCTGCTTCTTCATTCATTTATCTTCTCAGTCTCTCCGCTACCATTTCTTTCTGTTATTCCCCCTCTCCCCTCCCGCTTCCACGCCCTCTTTTATTCTTCTTTCCTTCCACCCTTTTGTTTCCCTCTCACATCTCTCCTCCTTTCCACTCCTCTCCCTCTGTCGGTCACTTTAGAGGTCTTAGAGCATACAGACAGTCATTGGCTGGAGACAGCTCACACGCCCTGTCATCATTTCGTCAAGATATTCTCAACCATCCATCCTGATACTTGGTAACCCCTGAAGATTCCCTGTCTGATCTTCTCATTCCAATCGGGGCTGAACCTTAAGGCTAAATAGTGACCACGAAGATGACCCATGGTCACATGGTACTAGTAGGCTCTAAATATTCACAAAAGCAGCATCCGCCCTCTCCTAACCCCAGTCTGTTCAGAAACCACTAGAACTAGTGACAGTTTTGTTGTTGTAGTTGTAGTTGATGTTGTTGTTGTTGTTTCGGGGGAAGGAGATTGGTCAGGGGCGAGGGGGAGGGGGGGGATTTTTTTTTGTTTGTTTTGTTTTCCATTGGTTTCGTTTCCTGACACGCCTTGTTAGCCTGTTTTCTTTCATTCGAATATTAGTGAATGGCATTCATTACCAAACTAATGCTGGTGGCATGGTTATTGCTGTTGTCGCACAGTTAACACACAAATAATGTGTAGCTGTAACAACTTTGGACTTGATCATGCTAGAGGAAGAAGTTCTAACCGATATTCTTTTCATAACATCTTCAACAGGTATTCAGAGTTGGTACTTACCTTGATGGGCGTCAGACGAAATGATATGTTCAGATCATGCCCTCAGACCAGTCGACCAAGCCCTGATTCAAATAAACAAATAACCAGGAAGCCCAGGCCCATGTTTTTTTAACGTTGAAGTCGCGCAGTTTATGACGAACAAACACGCTCCTCTCTCTATTTTATACCTTTTCCGGTCTCTCTCTCACTGTCTTTCTTTCTCTCTCTTTCCTCCCTCTTCAGGCCACCTTTTTCCTCTTCTTTCAGGCCACTTTCACTCTGTTCTTTTTCTCCTAATAGTTCCCTGTTTCCCCCTCCTTATCTCTTTCTCTCTCGTCTCCATCTCTTTCTCTGTCTGTCTGTCTGTCTCTCGCTCTCTCTCTCTCACACACGCACACACACAGACCTGGCACACACCATTTGCCACACGGGCCCATCCAGTCAAATGATCACGATACGTCTGAGTGGGTTTGAATGTCACCAATGTGCGAGTCTAGTAAAAAGCCTTACACAACAGGATTCGACTGGATAACTAGATCTACATACACAGGGCCATTTACGTTACTCCCCCATCCCAGCATAGGAGTGTATCTCTGACAGCGAGACACTGCCCCACCAATACGAGCTACTACTGCACTGCACTGCGCCAGGGCTCAGAATCCATTCCTTCTTGTGAGACCCGTGGGTTGACATGTTGACGACAACCGTTAACTTTAAGTTAACAGCGTTTTTAACTGTTTATCCTGGTGACATCTGCTGGACTTCCTATTGTTCTTTTTTTTTGTTTTTTTTTTTATAATTCAGGTGATAGGGATAGTGGATTTTTTGTAAGATTAAATTGATTTAAGATTGTGAACAGATAATAATATTTCTGTAAGTAGTTTGAGCGCAAGCTTAAAGGATGTGGACATTTTTTAAACTGACGATTTCAGGTCGATATGAAGTGTAGACATTTTTAATGCTTATTGTCCCAGACAAAATTAGTAAGCAGTTTTTGACATTTTTTAAAAACTGGTTATCATAGGCATAAATTAGGAAAGGCGGAAGGTTTATATTCTGAAACGTTTAGGCTGCCGTTAGGAATATTCTAATCGAACTGATAATTTAACAGTCGTAAAAGTTCTATATGCATTTCACTGATTCTAAGTTATCACCCAAGTAGGCGATAGGGCAACTGCATCCGATTCTTTATAGCTACGTGTAATCTGTGGGCGCATTTGTCACGGATATTACTGGTGATCAGTTGTTATCGAGACTCAGGGACATTCACAGCCGCAAACAAGGTAAGTTAAACCCCATGGAATATATACGTACTTAAATAGAGGTGATATTTCTGAGTCTGAATAAATAAAATTTTTTGAGTTTGGATTTCTGCCGGTCCTGTGGGACTGAGTTTAAGGTGCACAAGAGTCTCGAAAATTTTAACTTGTTACAGTTATATCGCCTCGTTTCACTGCGAGCTAATGTCAGATGTCATACATAGGTGTCATATAATCTCAAAGCAAACACACATAGTTAGCTGGACAGACAGACAAGATAAATAGATAAACAAATAGACAGATAGATAGATAGATAGATAGATAGATAGATAGATAGATAGATAGATAGATAGATAGATAGA
>JBCEWB010106689.1:0-27850 GCA_039654565.1 Peronia peronii | reverse complement strand
GCCCTGGCAAGTAGCACCCAGCCGCGCACATCGAGTGCCGCTCTTCGCGCGAGACGCTCGCAGGTCTAGAGTTAAATGCAAGATGTCAACAGATGTTTGATTAGCTTGTTAAGAGACTAATTTCTGTTCTGGATTTCATATAATCTTTTTGTGTATGATCAGCTATTGAAGTGGAAATTTGTTTGCATTTTTCAGTCTTCTGAAAAAGATGTGCATTGTGATTTTCATCACTTTTGCACATTGTGGCAGAGTTAGGGTAAGGGAATCTTAATATTAATTTTAGTTGTTTGACTGGGAGATAAGCACCAGGAAAGAACATTCTGTTGTCATCTGTCAACTGTCAAGTCCTCGCATACAGTATATTTTTGTACAGTAAATGAGTGACTTAACTATAGTTATTATTCAGATTACCTGTCTTATGGCTGGGTAAAAGAGCCAGTTGTCAAGATTTTTCATGCATAGAATTTTGATGTCAGTAGAAAAAGAAATGAGTATACCTCAGTGTGGTTAAAAAAATCACTCGGTTGCGACCTGTCTATGCCAAGATATTCTTGGTCAATGTTTACTCCTTCGGGCCCATGTCAACAAAATCTGCTCTTTCCTATAAAGCCCTCTTTGATATCATATCAGACCTATTTCACTTATTCGCATGATGTGTGTTGCTATGAAAATACTTGAGTGTTTTTTTTGTCTATTCAACATGCTGTTGATTAATCAGAAAATCATTCCTCCAAGCCTGATGAGATACACTATGTACTGGTGCACAAGTTCAGAAATAGGCATTATGTAGTTATCATTTCTCCCTCAGACATTCAAAGTACTCAAAGAATTACAAATCATAAATTAATCTGCATCAGATACTTGATTATTTAAACCAGTTTTTTTATTGTAGTTTCTGTTGTTGACAAAGCAACTTTTGAAATGTGGCTTTATATTTCCAATGTTCAGTATGTTTGTAAAAAATATTCAGCAGGCATTTACAAATATGTATGCATGTATTCACTGAACATTCAGAGATATTCACCAACAATCACTATTTACTTTATAAACATTGCTCTGAGATATACTGTCATTTATAAATATTTCAAACATACTCACAATAGGATGGACTTCAGTCTTCTTTATAAGTGACATCGTGTGAAAGTAAACACTTTCAAGTATACAACTTCATTTTATACCGTTTTCAGTTGATATAGTAGTGCTAATATGTATATATTCAATATCATGTAGAAGTGTAGGAAACAGTTCATGCAGATTGTAAGGCTGGGCTTTGTATTGCATATACTTTATATAATACATGTATGTGTCTGCATTAAAATACAATATGAGATGCGACACGATGAAATCAGGCTCTTGTCAAATTTAGAGCATATGGAGATGTTGGTACCAATGTTAAGCTGATTCATTTTGCTTTCTGTGTGTGAAAAAATTTTTGTTCTACCTTTAGTAGAAGTCCAGTTATTGACAATTAAAGACGATGGGGGTGACCTGTTGCTGCAGCTGAATTTAGTGAGAAAATGGCCGATCACTTTTGTAAATTCTTATTTATATTTGTTAGCCCATGCCGCTAAATTACAAGTTTTGGGCTTTTACTCAATGTATTTCAGCAAATTTAATTCTGAAATGCATTTTTAGATTGATAGAGAAAGGTTCTGTGAAGAAAAAAAATTGCCTTAAAAATTCGTTCACTGTTGAAAAACACGTGATTTCTCCAGTCGCTTCAGTTTGACGAGTGCCTGATTTCATTGTGTCGCGTTTCATATGGTTTTGTTAGTTAGCTGGAAAAAAAAAAAAAAAAAAGGAGGGGGGAAAAAAGAGGAAATTTGAAAGTGGTGAAGAGATAGTCATCTGTTCATTCATTGACAGCAGCAGCAAGGCTGTGAGATCACTTCTTTCAGCATTCATGAGAATGACTCACTGAGCAAAACTCATGATGATGTTTTGTGCATTTGTTTGACCATTGTTGTCAAGGATCATTATTTTCATCCCTTCACATTTAATATTTTGGTTCGAATGTTGCTTGTTTCGCAGTCATAATACACAGTGCAGTTAATTTTTGAATGCCATACATATATATGATATGATTACTGTGTAGAGATTAAAATATGTGACACGATTTTTATTTATACGTATTGTTTATTTTTCTTTAAGTGATGCATGTAGAGACATGTATATGAATATGTTTGGTAAACTTGACATACCACATTTGAGCAACATCGCAGTTAGACACATGAATGTACTGAATTTATCCCGCTTTCACACACATGCACATACACTCAAATAGAGACATATAGTAAATGCTAAGAAGCTTTTGTGATGAGCTATTTAAGTCAGGCAAATTACTTCCCTTTGCTAAGTACAGAGATATAAGATAAGGATGGTGAAGAAAGAAAAAATCATTTTTTCTCTTATTAATTGAATCATGATTTACGGAAAATCCTCTAAAAATTCACCATTTGATGAAAATATGTTTTTCCTCATTGCAATTTTTTTCCCATATATTTTTGCTTCATGATAAAATAACAAAAGTAATTTTATTTCCTTCTTTACAGTACTTGTTTTATACCTCTTGTACTTGGCAAAGGAAAGTAACATAGTTGTTGAAAAAAATGGCTCATTAGCCTTATATAGTGGTACCGGTAATTGTTAATATCTGCGTAGAAATATATCCTAAATTAGATGGAATACATTTATTATGATGAGAACTAAATGTACAATTTGGATTTAATAGAATGAAATTATAGAAATACATTTATGAGAATTCAGTGCTGAAATAAATGACCGCCTTGCCTAAAGTAATGCATCTGACAAAATCAATCTGACTTATATATGAATTTAAATGAAAAACTGAAATCTGTCAAATTTATGGCATCCTCTCCTCCTGTCCAACAAACATACATGCTGAAACGCACAGACAGACATTGGTATAAAAAGTTATATAATACACATGACATATATATACTACTGCACATTGTGATATACATTTCATTTATAAAACTAAGATTTTATCTATAATTTAGCATTAAAGCGTGAACCAGAAATTATCTTAAGAACTCTCAAGAACCATAATTGTAATCAATGTAGCTCATCTAGTGATAACAATTTTCACATCACAGATACATTAACAAAAAAATCATTGAATTCATCGTTGAATCTTGTACATATACATTTATCACAAACTGCACAGCATAGAAGTGTTGCTGAAAAAAAAACAAGCAGTAGAAAAAGATGCATATCAACAGTTCTTCCACTGATATATGAATTCAATTGTAGAAGGTATGAAAAAGGATATCCACTGATTTGATCTTCTAATCTATAGCCATATAACTGATCCTGCCCAATGATTTCTGTTGTAGCTAGTAATTTGATACAAACTGATCAAAACAAAATTTATCAAAACAAAAGTATTGATAAGTATTGACCCAATAACAAGTTTATTTCAGTCACCGGCAAGAATATGGTACAATGCAAGCATGCCATTGCCACAGTGTTAAGCATTTTCTGTTACCCTCTGAGTCTTGCTGTCTGGGAAATTTTACAGCACATTTTACACTGCCATCTTGTGACACTTCATGTATATCACATTGTGAATTATGGGGGGCTCTGATAATAATGAAGCGCTTTTCTTATTGTGTTCAATTAGAAATTAACATGCACTTCAGAAAATTATAATCCTTACAAAAAAAAAATCAAAATATGAGAAAGGAACAAGAAGCACTATTTTAGTAAAAGATGTGATTATACTATAATGAATCTGAAGCCATCTACATGAGCAAAATGAAAAGACGTTTTATT
Organism: Peronia peronii; assembly: GCA_039654565.1. Lineage (NCBI taxonomy): Eukaryota > Metazoa > Mollusca > Gastropoda > Systellommatophora > Onchidiidae > Peronia > Peronia peronii. Next base: position 24,055 of record JBCEWB010106689.1, on the reverse strand, counting down.
CGTACAAATATTAAAGGCACATGATATACTTACTTTATTTCAGAAGTACAAAATTTATGACATTCAATCATTGAACAATTGTTGAGATACGTTAGCAGTAAACTGATATAAAATTCTAGAAACGAAAAAGTTAAGTTTTCAAAGGAAAAAGATAGTACTAATTCAACTGATTATGTATTTTTGAAAAAATGTTTTAAAAAAAAATAAAGCTGAACTCCTCCCTTCCCCCCTCCCCCAAAAATCAGTGGCAATATAATGTCCATATTCCACACTAAACTGTCAATTTTTTTTGTCTCTGAAGTCTTTCTGTGAGCAGGTTTGTAATACAACAGCCCAGATCTGATGAGCACTTGGGACATCCTCCCATCCTAAGCCAGCCTGTAAGACAGGCCTCAAGAATTACGTATGAAAATAGTTAGTATACAGTCAATTGTCTTTCTTTTCTCTCCCCACCAGCTATCAAGATTTGTTTCATAGAATGCTAAGCAACAGCTCAGGTGCTCATTGCTGATGCCAACATTGGCCTAAAGTAACCACTATTCTGTGTCAATATGCATGGCATTCTATGACATACAAAATCTTGTCCGAGTACTGATCATATGCATTAGATGGTTGGCTGACTTGTGTAAGAACAAAATCAGAATTAGAAAAACATTATCATGTAAGTGTTGAAAAAAAAAATGTAAATGGAAGTGCATGAACTATATTTAAATTTCTTATTCTTTTTAGGATATCATTATATCTTATATCGTTACTGTGATATGCATGTTTTATATTATATTTATAATCATTTTGAAATCACTATCTCATGGGAAAAACCAGTTTGCAAATTCTCTATTTCCTCATCACTGAACTGCTTATCCATGGCAATAGACAAGGATTTCAAATTGCGTAGCTCATGCAAAGACTGCAGACCTCTCATCGTGATCTGGCCACAATGGGAAATATCCAGATTATTTAAGCTAAGAAGTCCTGATGCAATAGTTGCGATGCAAGAATCGGTCATTGCTGTGCAATTGGCTAGAAACAGATTCTTAAGCTTCTTGAGGTGCCGTGCAATATGGTGAATGGCCAAATCATCTATGCCTGTTCCACTGAGATTTAAGGATTCCAGATCAGTTAGATTTTTGGCAATTACTTCAATCTCTGATCCCTTTATCCTGTAACATCGTTTCAATGATAACTCTTTCAGTGATGTCCACTGAGCAATATCTTCTAAATCAAAGTTATCCACTCTAATAGACAAACTCAGGTCAAGTGTCTTGAGCTGTGGAAGATGATCTGCCTGACCTTTCAACCATCTGGGTTGCCATGTGGAATTGGTGACATGGAGGGATTTAATTGTTTTTGGCAAATTTCTGAATGTGAGATTGTCGGTGTTACAATCGTCCAGGTGAAAAAGCCAAAGATTTGGACATCTCTCTGCTAATTCCTTCAGCATTGCATCAGAAACTGAGGCTTTTTTCCTCTTTCTGCTGTCTACATAAATAAAACAAAAGAAATATCTTTAAGGTGAATTTATACATGCATTACAACAAAAACATATACATAATAATCAGTCAGATTATGTCACGCAGACTGACATGAGTCTACATATTTACAACAGTGACAACTAACATAATAGTATTATTAATAAGGGTAGAGTAATGGTACTGGAGATTCTTTGAAAACAACAACAAAAAATTTAATTATCCACACGTATAGGCAAAATTTTAAGTAGCGTAATATTTCGTTGTCATAATGCACTAAATGTTCTATATAAGTCCATGCTCCCAAGGAGACACATTTCTACATCATCTCCTTTTTCTAAATGAGTATAACTGATATGACCCTAAAAATGTATAATGCAGTTCAGTGTATGAAAATGTAAATAAAACAGTAATCTACATCAAAGAGCCGGGGCAAAGATAAACAAGATATGCAGATTAAGAGGACTGGGTAAGTTGGTAGATTGAAAGGAACCCAGTTCTGGAGTGCAAGGGATAAACTCACTTAAAAAGCACAATTTTCACAACACGATGCTTGGATCTGTGGCTTGTGGTAAGCACAATGATCTTTCTTTACTACACTGTGGCTCAGTCAGTATGTGGGCTGAAGGAAAACAACATTGTCTTAGGTCTACTCATAAAAAGGCACTACCGTCTCATTGCGGTCCCTTAGGCGACCTGGCGCATATCGATTACTATAAAATGAACTAGACCAACCCCTGGCCCTAACCTGCTGGGACCCTCGGCTGTGCATACGGCCAAGGCAATAATCGCAGTATCGATATAGGCACTAGTTCATTTTACAGTAATCGATATGTGCCGGGTCGCCTAAGGGACCGCTGTGAGACGGTAGTGCCCATAAAAAAATGAGATAACTACAGCATTTCCCCTTGCAACCCAACATTTTTACCTTTGTCTTTCCCTGTACTGATCAAGGCAAGCATACCATGATCTTTCCCTACTAAAATGTCTGATTGCATGGAGTGGCTCAGTCAACATGGGGGCTGAAGGAAAACAACATTGTCTGAGGTCTACTCATAAAAAAAATGAGATAACTACAACATTCCACTTGCAAACACAATCTTTACCTTTGTCTTTCCCATTACTGATCGAGGCAAGCATACCAACCCTCAGTGTTGACAAAAAGCAGTTATCGAGTATATTAATTATAGATCTAAAGTTTGCTCACAGAATAAAGAATGATAGGTGCTCCATCTTTTACTTCCCTGCTCACCCTTTTTCTCTTCATTTGATGTCATTATCCTCTGAATTTAACCTATATCATGAATGTTTGTGTCCCTTAATCTGCTGGCTGTGTTCTTAGGCCGATCTTTTATTTAAAAATGTACTTTAGAAAATTACTCTGGAAGCACAGTTTGGCTGTGTGACCAGAATGTGTCGACTGGCTCATGTCTCTTAAATGGCATGCTGTTAGATGGATGCTAATATTTGTTGTTTTTTTTTTTTTCACAGGAATTTCCCTCATAATACAACAAACCTCTGAAATTTATTATAATTACCTAGATGTGCAAATCCCCTTATTCTCATGGTCAATAAACAAGGAGAAAAGTGTGCTCGTAGGACTTTCCACATTTTAATGAGGTCAAGTCTATAATCAAGCAGATTAACATGTCGCCAGAGCGAGTTATCCTTCACTATCCGCCGCCACTGTCTGCAAACCCTGTGGAAAAAAAAGGTATACATTGAATTTTTTTTTTCCCTCACAAAACTGGACAAAGCAAAAATATTGAATACTTTCAATTTTAGCTGATGGTTGTTTCATCTTATTATTCACGGATGTTCAAACCAGCCTCAGAGTGTTCCTTTAGTTGCCTGCCGCCAGAGTCATAAATCAGCGCTCAAAGTGACAGCTCGGGGGGATTCCCCTCCAAGATGCGCCCATATGAATTTCCCGCGCTATAGTTCTTCCCTGCCGTGATATCACCTCTTTTTATCCCATTTGCCTGTAGTATCCACTGCAACTAAAATCGTTTTGTGGCCATTTTGAGATTCTCGTGTTTTCCGTGTGTTCAGCCATATAAGTTTTGTTCACATGTTCGTTTGAAATATTTTGCATGGTATGAGTTAAAACTACATAGTCCTGTCTCTAAACCCAATGTAAATCAATACCATTTTTTGTCAAAATCCCTTTTGTTTGTCCATCAATATTCCTAAAATTGGTTTTATAGAAATTAGTATTCTCATTGTTCCACTGTGTAAAACTCACTTTATGACTTCAGTCTTAGAAGCTGAGTTATATTCAATTTTGTTCTCATACTACTGAGACTATATACAACTTCATCTTCGGGCACTCAAGCAATGTGGCCCTGCCCAGCCCTGCCTGCTATGGGTGGGCCAGCGTAAATGTGTGAAATTTAGCAGTTAGATATTTGAAACCCGCACTCTGGCGGCAGTAAAGTTGAAACAATTCCCACATTGAGAGGAATGAAGGAGTAATGTTTTTACTTTATAAATATCAAATTTATAAAGAATTCTGTAGTCTCCACTGATGAATATTATAATTATCCACTGAAAACTCCATGTAAGAATACAACAATGCCCATTTTTGTCAACTTTGACGATGCAATGCTGCTCTACACGATGTAGAGCATCGCAAATAAAACATACCAGTTAAATGTCAAAGATTTTATCTCTTCACTGGTTAGCCTATTTTTAATGCAGAGCAATTCTGTTCACTCCACAATCCTTTTCAAAAAGCACAAACTTTCACCACACAAGTTTGTCATCGCTTCCGCGGACACCGGGCGTGACTGACCTTTTGACCCTGCTCGACTCGGTGGGTCAGCAGGAAACTAAAGGAACGGTGGTATACTATAAAATATAAAGTGTGAAACTGTGTCACACATCTTCGTATCTTTTGGTTTTCAATCAAAATCTAAATAGATTTTATGCTGTTCAGTGTCATTACATTCAAACAATAGGGCATTTTTTGATATTTTAAAGCACTCAGTCCCACAGAAATAACTTTTTAAAAATATATAAATTTAATAAATGCAATAGGTTTTTAAAATATTCTATATACGCATTCTAAATTGAAGCACTATCTTCTGCCATTAAGTACTTTGCAGCTGCAATGAAAATGAGAACTGTTTTGTGGAATTTACATATGGTTAAAAAAATATCTTTTTCCTTGTTATTGTTTTAATATATGTGAGCAAAACATGAAAGTAGATTTAAAATGGATCTAGATGCAGGCTCACATTAAACAATATAGATCTAGATCAAGAGCTAATCGTTGACAATTTCTATAAAAAACTGTTTGAACTGTTTGGTCATTTGGTACTCAATATGTTGTTGTTATCAACGTAATATAGATCTAGTGACTTGTTCTTTATCACATAAAATATAACCTCCTTGAACAGACAGATATCCATGATCACTCAAATATCGAGGGTTCGTTTAAGCAAATTTATAAATATAAGATGTGGCACCAGCTGTTTTCCAGATATGGCCAGCATCATAATTCATACATACATCAATCTACAAATGAAATGCAAAAATGATTTTGTTTTGCACTAATCGATGATGATTAGCTGAAAGTTCAACAGACTCTGTTTTTGGGAAACAAAGACCAACTTCACTGAAAATTCCGGTCAGAAATGTTTTAAGTTGTAATGAAATTTTAACGATTAAAAGTTAACTACAGTGGAATATGGATGAGTTGATGCTGGTGGGGGAGGAAAAATAAGATCGACTCATCCGTTGTTCGACTCATCCATATGTCACTAAAGACTATAAAACTAAAAATAGGCACTACTCATTTGGAATGACTTATTGTTGGGCATTATAATGGTTACTTCCCCTTATGCATTCTTTCATCGAGCATCAAATTTGATCTCTTCCATTCATTTTCAGTGAGATCGACCTAGCTTTTGGTTGAATTTCAATATAATACATGAATTATTATCAATATCCATTGTCATCGGCCATCTAAGTTTCACTCTCATGTAAACTGACAATGTCCACTCTTCCAACCCTGCCTCCTGAACATTCATTTTCAACACAACACGATTGCCGCACGCAGCTTCGTCACCATCCAATAGTCCTCTCCACCGCTTCATGTTATATTATGAAACACTGTAGGCCTACATGAATTACCTCTATTTTTTTTTTTCTTCAAGATGATAAACATTACATGCGTTGAATTTATCTGCGGACAGGGTGGAGAGGGTGCAGTACCTCACTGTTCTCATTTTGATTGCAACGGCTTAGTGAAAAAGTGTAACTAGGTCCAATCGGCTAAATTGCGAGTAAAAATAAGACAGTTGGGAGGGGGGGGGGGGTTGTTTGTTTTGTACAACTCCTAGTCACCCTCTAGTCCAGCAAGCAAGTTCGCAGCAATGAGAAGAACAAAGGCCGACTCCCTGGGGTTTTCTCGGGGTAATGTACATGTGTGAACCGCAGTGCCACCGGAGAAGTCCCCACATCAAAGACGATCGCCAATCTACATTTCCCACCCTCTTATACGAATTTGCATCACACTTTCACAGCGGGGAGGGGGTGTGCGGTGTGAATACGAAACATCCGCGGCTAGATGGGGAAGATGGTGAATGAAATGTGAAAAGGAGGAGGAGACAATGGCTGGCTGGCCTCTGATCTCATAGTCTGAGGGAGGATTTAGTCCTGTTTCATGAATCAGTTTGACAGTTGAAGTTAATGTATAGATGTGCTGTCACATGATGGGAGGAGCATAAATTATGTGTTGAAATGAAGTGCTGCGCAAGCTGAGATTGGTTACATCAACTCAAGCATTGCTTTCTTCCTCTGTTCTTGGATGGGGACAGGAGAAAAAGAGTGACTCATTAATGAATATGGATGAATTGACGTAGATTCATCAGTTTGATGTTTAACAAAGTAAACAAGTGCCAGGATCCGTTCCAAGAAAAAAAAATTGACTCATTTGAAAGTCTGACTCATAAGGTGGCACTATTGTCTCACTGCGATCTCGGTAAAAATGGCACAGATCTATATTGATACTGCGATTATTGCCTCGACGGTATGCACAGCCGAGGGTCCCAGCAGGTTAGGGCCTGGGGTTGGTCTAGTTCATTTTACAATAATCGATATGTATATCGTCGAGGCAATAATCGTAGTACTGATATAGCCATTTGTACCAGGACCGCAGTGAGAAAGAAGTGCCCATAAATGTTCGACTCAGGTGTAGTCAACTGTATTATATTATTGTTATTTAGATTTACACTTGATTCTAGATCTATCTACAAGTTTGATTACATTGAAATCACCATTGATTCTGTCATACCTTCCAGCAATGCATCTATCCTTAACAGAGAGATATCGGAAGATTTCTAACAACAAATTTTCTGGAACCAATCGAATTTTGTCCTCATCATGAGGGACGCAATCTTTTCCCATTTTCATTTCTCAGCGCTTTCCGGAAACTTATCAAAGTTTATATTCCATATTTTTAAAACAGCCGTGTGCCTGATAATATAAACAAACTATGGTTAAAAAGATAAAGATTTGAAATAGGCATAACTATTTCTATTCTGTAAACAGTTGATGCAACTGTGGCAAAATTATATTTTAACTGAAAGAATACATTTTTAGAAAATCAAGAGAAGGAAGTGAAGTCTTTCATTTCTTTACATGATGCAAAGTGATATTTATGCAACTGATGGCAAATGAGGACAAACGTCTTTCACTGCTCAAAACTACGATACAAGATGGATAACTAAGAGCAGGTTACTGCTTTAGTTATAAGAAGTGGACATCATTTGCTCACAGAACAGTCATCATCATGAAGACAGTTGCATATTTTTATGATCCTGAAGTGGGAAATTTCCATTATGGTAATGTATATTTTATTTTGTTAAAGTAATACAAAACATAAAATATATCACCTGAAATACTCTCACCTATTTTCGATAGATTTTATACCGATTGGAAGACTGTTCTTCATTCTTCATTATCTTATCACCAGACTTTTTGAACAGCATTTGGTTTTTGTTTGTTGGTTTGTTGTTTACATTTGAAAAAAGAATGAAGACATCTTTGAAAGTACTTTTGCTCTCTGTGGCTTTCCTGTTTCCCGAACCAGGAAATTTCAGTGCCTACGATTATGACATCAGAGGAGCCATTAGACTAATGTAGAGACTGGTCATTTCTTGAGGCACAAATTACACTACAAATTACAATGAGATCATTCAGATGCGTCTAGTTTGATGGCGCCGGTTACATGCTGGTGGACAGAAACTCTATATACTCAGCATTGAATTTGGTCAAAGGCTGTTGCTATTCGGACACAAGTCCACGTAGTGTAGTGTTACCTTTCTATCCGGACTAGGGTCTGATTAAGTGTTATAGACTATATGCCTGTTACGGGTTTTGTAAGTATCATAGTGGGACCAGTTTTCGCTGTATTAAGCACAGTGAGAGAAAACAGACTAATTATCAACAAAAATATAGGAATTAAAGTAGAATTTCAGTTACATTGGGTGGATACACATCATTGATAGATCCTAACATGATGTTTTGCGGTCAGAATGAGCTGCTGTCTTGACCTACTTAGCCTCTGCATGAAGGGGTTAGATCTGGAGCCACTGTAAGTATGGTGATGTTCAAGGGCCTTGTCCATTGTGTTAATCTTGAAAATATATTTGAATTACACAGAGAAGACGCCAGAAGATTTGAAAATGCTTAAAACTTAAACTTTATTGAAAAACTGACTGTTTGCACATCATCTCCTAGAAAACAAAAGAAAGGAAGTTATGCATGTGCAACTACAAAAAAAAAGTAAACACAAAAACATACCAGATGGCGAAAACTGGTCCCTTTAGGACCCTAACCTAACCTTACACACTATTTAATCCTAATAAAACAAGCGTTTTCTTGTTCACAAACTTCTTTAAACTTTGCTTCAAATTCGGAATATGATCAAAATGTGGCACCCAAATCCATGAGAGATAATTGACTGACTGGGTGCTTACCACAGGGGCATTTCTAAAAATAGCTCCAGATCCATAAGTATAGCAAGAAAAAATCTATCCGGACCCGGGTCCATTTGGCCACTTTGCAAGCCAGAATTAGCCTCAGATGATGAAAAGAGAACTGGGAAACATTCAAACACGTTTTTGTAGTTTTCACCAAAAATTGTGGAATAAGACAAGCCCCCTATAGAATGTTGTATACTGTAAAGTGTCTCTTATTTTCACTGGTGTACATTCCCAGAACTATAGAATGAGTGTTAACGCTGTCTGTTGTCATATTTTTATCCACTTTCATTTTTTTTTCCTTATATAGGATATAATGAGCACAGAGTTTGTAACATGTATTTAACACTTATGTCTGCAGTATACAGCAGCTCCAAGTGGAGCACTTAGTTACTGGCCAGTTTGACCCAGGCCGAGTGTCAGCACTCAGGCCATGAGCTATGCACATTACCTGTGCTGGTTAGTGAGTGAGCACTTGAAGTCAAATGACATACAAGTTAAGAATGTGATCAGTTCTCTAAAGAATCATAACAGTCATCCATAGTCATATTATTTTAAAGAATTTAAAAGCTGAGTCCATAGAGATTACGTGCATATAGATCTAATCGATAATGTTGTATAGCTGCATATGTGTAATTCAGAAGTAAAGTAATGAAACGATTTTTAGGGAATGAAAACAAATATAAAAAAAAGGGATATGAAATTCAATTGTTTTTTAAAAGAGCGGGTTAAAGTTTTTTCACAAATTACATGGCCAACAGGTGACTAGATCCCTCACTCACCAGAATTTGCCTAACTATTTTTGATTTGAGGAATTTCCACATCTAAATGTTTATTGAGGTAGTTTATATGTAATTCATAAGAACACCCTATATTGAAGTGTCACTATCATATTCTTTCCAAGAAATCTGTTCTGTATTTGGTAATATAAAGAAGATTAATTATCATTTAGTTATTTCATAAAATTAGAAATGTTTAGAAAACCAAATTTTCAACTTAAAAAAAATTCATAAGAAATGTGAGCTTTCCAGATATTCACCTCTAATTGCCATAAATGTTCAATCAAGAATAACAATAATTCTACAGAGTAAAACTTAGTTGAATTCTGAACAATATTAGATGTGGAAGAAATATCTCTATGGTATAAAAAGATTTACACGAAATTTATAATTGTTCTTTTTTACCACATGGAGAGTTCAAAATACATGTGCGTTTTATCAGGCCACTGCAAGAAAATGAGAAGAGACAGCACAATACACAGAACAAGGAATTATAGATAGAATGTTAAACTGTATTTGATTGCAAACTTGCACCTGTTCCTTGAAAGAGTGGCTATGAACGGGACATCAGAGTGCATCAAAATGGAAGAAATTCCAAATTCCCCACATAATGGGAATTCCTGATGCCTCAGGGATCTAGTTACCTGTTGGCCATGTAATTTGTTGCTGGGCCGGGCCTGAAACTAAGTGCTCCGCTTTGGAAGAGGTTTTGGAACTGCTGTGAGTCTTCAGAAATGCCAGTCCCTTCTTGAATGTTTGGAATTTTTAGTTATTATGTATATTTAGTTAGCCCTAATGTTATAATTATACATACCAAGTTTGATTATTATTGACATTATAAATACTGAGTTGCTGAGCTTTATTGTTATTTTGCTGCAATACTTTAGTATCTCGACTCTCTGTTTGGACAAAGTGGGATTCTGTATAATTTCTTGATTCTCTTGTAATCGTCATTATGAGATAGAATTCAACACTAAATATAGTTCCTGCCCACCGGCCCTGCTATGCTATGACCATGACCATAGTGTTGCACAGATCTATAGGCCTAAGGGGCACTCTTTGAACTTTGTCATCCATGGGTATCTATACACATAAGCTCCTACAAGTTTGCATACCATAAAGCACATTGTCTCATCATGAAACTTATTTGTGCACATATTTTTTATCTTCATACCTCATCCATTCCCTCAGTTTTCTTAAAGCTGGGGACTAACTGACTTAAAGATTGAGAGTCTCCATTGCCTGGGTGTTCATTTCCTGGAGTAAGGAGATGCAACAGTTTCCAACCGTTTTCATATTTTATGCATTCTACATTCATATCACTGTACACTTTAACTATAAGTTGCTGTCATTGAGACAGCTGAACAGGATCAAAAGGCAAAACCAGTGAAAAAAAAAAAAAAATCATATATTCATTTATAGAAATAATTGAAAGCTCAATTAATATGAGTTAATTTTGCATGGATAATAAATACAATGGACTGAAAATTCTCTGTGGATGTGCATTTTTGTGAAATTATACTATAATTTTAATTCCTTTGATAATGTAGGTCCTGGTCATCCGATGAAGCCACACAGAATTTCACTTACTCACAGCCTTGTTTTGCGATATGGTCTACACAAGAGAATGAAGGTAAACTGAATTTTGGATTTTTCGGTTTGATTTAATAAATAATTATTATTTTACTCAGCTGCAAAATATGTTGTCAGTTGATTAACTCATTCCCTCCTACGAGCCGCATTTTGCGGCTCGCTGGCCTAGACCTACAGGACTGCAAGCCGCAACATGCGGCTCAATTTTATGACTATCATTTCTTACCCAAGTTTTCCAAACCACAATTCCTATTTCCTATCCAACATTCGAAATATAACCATCGACTTCCGGGTCATTATTTTATAGTGTTTGAAGCGTTTCCAGACAGCCTTTGTGTGTGTTTTGGGCGAAATTCTAACGCCACCTTCGTTCGCTTTACGACAGAAGAAAAGATGGAGCCAGGACCATCAAGAGAGCACCCTGCCAAGCAGCTTTGTGCTCAAAAAGTCGAGAACTTGATTGATATGTGGGTTTGTGGCAATCCAGAAGAGGAAGATGAACTGTCTCTGTTATCTGACAGTGATAACAATTTAGAAGAAAATAGCACTCACTGTGATAATTATGACTCTACCAGTGATGACAGTGATGGGGACAATGATGAAAGTGGGCGTGGTCCTCTGAGTCACATTGTAGGAAAAGGAAAGGGGCCTAAGAATAACACCAATGCAGGTGAAGTTGGAAAGAGGTCTAAAGGCCCAGAAAGTGCTGTTGCAGAAGGAGAAACCAATGGTGGATCATCTAGATCTATACCCGACTCACTGGACTGGAGGCAAGTTACAGCCGGTTCCACAGAGAATCAATTTCGATTTCCACACCTCAACTCACATGGGATAAATGCAGACAAAATTTCAGACACATCCTCTCAGCTTGATTGTTTCTTTGCTCTGCTTGACAACAACATCATCACTACGCTAGTGAACAATATAAATGCATATGCATAGAAACTTGTGACGCAGAACAATCCGCCCAAGAGACATTCAGTCTTCCGCAGTTGGCAGCCTGTTACCAAGCCAGAACTATTCAAGTTTATTGCTATACTGACCGCTATGGGCCAGAGTCCAAGAAGTTCAGTAAAAAGTTACTGGTCAATGAAGATCCAGCACCTCTTTACACCATGGTATGGTCAAATGATGGCAAGAACCAGGTTTGAAGTGATTTATCACATCATATTGCATGCTGGAGGCGAAAACGCAGAGGCTCAGGACAAGGTTGAACCATTTTTGGAAAGCCTTGTGAAATCTTTCCAGGAGACTTTTTATCTGGGCCAAAACCTTTCCATTGATGAAATGGTCATCGGCTACAAAGGGCGATGGAAACATAAACAATTCAATGCTTCAAAGTCCTCTAAATATCACATAAAACCTTTGGGACTGTGTGATAGTGCCACGGGTTATGTGGTAAACATATTCACATATGGCAGGCAGACAGCATACCACCCAGACCTGGACCCAACCTGCACTCAGGCGGAGAGGATATTTGACAAACTGCTGTCTCTTTTGAACAAGGGCCATCACATTTTTGGGGACCGGTTCTACACCTCAATACCTCTAATTGATTTTTTATCTCAGAGGCAATGTTATTATACCGGAACTGTTGATACCAGACGCAGAATTTTTCCAGCAGAGCTGAAAATCTTGAAGCTGGATCACAGACAAATGAAATGGTATATGTGTGACCAAAGACACCTTGTGGTTGCCTTCAGAGATAAGAAGGCTATGAAGTTTTGTGCTGTAATGACCAGTAAAGGTGACGTGTCAATGACGCCCATTTTGAACCGTGGAGGTGTTGTGGAGAATCCAACAGCCATCGACTCCTACAACCGCAACATGAATGCCTGTGACAGGGCAGACCAGATGGTGCAATATTATGGCTGCCACAGATGGAAGAGCCACAAATGGTGGAAAAAAAATTTTCACTGGTTGCTGGAACTGACACAAGTGAATGCCAGCATTCTATATCATCTGTCGCGTGCAGCAGGAGAGTGACGAAACCAAAGCTTGGCTTCCTTCAAAGATGCCCTCATCAGTCAGCTGACAAATGCAGCTCCTACAGCCACAGCTTTACCTGCACAGGTTCCTGCCCTTCAGGCTCAAACTCTCACTCTGAAGGATGTAACTGACAATCCTCTGACCCGACTGGCACCGGAAAGCAATTTTCCCAGTTCAGGTGGGAAGGATCAGATGTGCAGTAAACCTGGGGCCTGCAAAAGGACCAGAAATATCTGCACAGTATGTCCAGGCATGCCATTTTTGTGCAAGGAACCCTGTTTCAAGGTCTGGCACACAAGACTGCAGTGCAAGCAATAACTTTCAAAAGACGAAACAAACTTTTTTTTTCTTCTCATTTTCATTGATGTTGGTTCTTATCATGGTGTTTCTTTATTTTTGGTTATATTGACTTCAATTTGCATGGATTACACAAATATGGATAATAAAACCTGTTCTGGAAGTTTCATGACAATAGGAGGAGTTGTTTTTGAGATCTCTGGATTGTAAGTTGATTATTTGTTGTTTTTTTCTATGTATTTTTGCATGTCATAATGTTTTCACAATTTATTTTCACTAATCTCATATTCAGAACACATTTTCAATGGCACAGACTGAAAGAACTGCCATTTTTCATTAATTTGATATATAATACATATGATGTTTATAAAATATAAGTGGAGTAAAGTTATTTTTCTTGAGGTGAGCTGGTGCTTTAACAGTAGATCACGAAAATGGCACTGTCTCAATGAGGAAAAGGCCCTGGTAGGGAATGAGTTAATGTTGTAAGAGAATTAATTAAAAAGAAGAATTCTATGGAAATTTTGTTTGGACAGTATTTAATGTATACAGAGTTATAAAGCTGATTTTGTTTCTTATCACTATTTGATTTCTTTTTTCTTTTCAGTTATATCGTCCTTACCAAGCGACAGAAAGGGATATGTGCCGTTTTCATTCTGATGAGTACATCAATTTTTTAAGTACTGTGACACCCCAGAATGTACAAAACTACACCAAAATTCTTTCTGTTTTCAATGTTGGGGAAGACTGGTGAGTGTTTATTATTATACTATTTAGATATGTATACCTATACTGTATCTGTCTAACTCTGAGTGTCTTGTTTCTATGTCCGACTGCCTGGCTACCTGTCTGGCTGAATATATTTACTGCCTCATACGCTGTCTTGATTTTTGGGGACTATGTTCTGAAATTGAGTGGAGAATAAACTATCAGCATTGGGTCATCTTGCTTGCAAAACATACTTGTAGAAATAGTGATCAGATTTTTAGTGTTCCTAATGGCAGGCAATGCTTGATTGTCCTCAGGATGTACCATTTTATTTTACCATTTTGAATGAATATTATTTGATTTTATCAGTTTTTGAATGTGGGTTTTCCGAAACAGGTGGACAAAAATTCATTCTGCATTAGTAGATATATTCAAAATTAATAAATATTTTTTACCATTTGATCTGAGTCTATTGTTCATAATTTTTTCCTTTGATGAGCAAAACCATGCATCACAGATTCAATAGCTTACCTTTCATTTCATTGGTGTCTCAAGCAATCTGCATAAGTCCAAAATTTGGGAATTTTGATTTTTTTTTTCCCTTCAGCATGAGCTAAAAATACGTTCTGTGACACCACCTTGAGTCAAATTGACCAATAGAAATTGAGGAAAAAATCTGCAATGATCCACATAAAACGTCCTGTTTATAATTTGATGTCAGTTTTTACTTTCTGGTGAAAAATGTACTCAGACTGACTTGAGTGGTTTGCTTGCGACACTGAGGATTTGCTTTTTCAGAAAAATAGTGTTTTGTTTTGTTTTTTTAAAAATAATTTGGATATGATAAAATCAGGTATTCTGGGTCCAGAATGCATATTACCACAAGTAATTGTCTTGAAAATAATTATTTTTCAGCCCTGTGTTCGATGGAATGTTTGATTTCTGTAAAATGTACACCGGTGCTTCTCTGGAAGGTGCTGTCAAATTGAATAATAATGTAAGTAAAAAACGAATGTGCTCTCTCTCCTGCAAAATGAGTCATAATTTGCAAACCAAATAATATTGATAAGAATTTGTGTTATTATCAAAATTTATTTACATACTATTACACTGGTGAAAAAAAATTCAAGCAAATCACTGTGTGCCAAAATATTAGCATTGTGTTGAGCTGATGTTACCTTTCATGAGTGCTCATGTGTATAGACAACTCTTCTTTTTCTTCTGATTGTGATGAGTTAGAATTTCCAATGTAGCAAATAAAATTGGTTGTACTCTTTTATTTCAGCAATGTGATATTGCGATAAATTGGTCTGGAGGTCTACATCATGCAAAGAAATATGAAGTATGTAAATGTTTTATTGCATAACGATCAGTTTGAAACTATGAAACAGATGGTTATTGAATTGCATTCAAGAAAACACTTCCTTATAAGTATGTTTTTTGCTTCTGCTTTGAGTTGCCATTATTTGCTGTAGTTTTGTAATAACATTAAAAATAGACACATGAATGTTTAATTTCAGTTTTATATAGAAATATATATTTCAAAGGCTCTGTATTTGCCTCTAAGGATATATCTTTTTGAAATGCAGTAGAACTGGGCAGGAGCATTGTATGTAACTTCTGCTGCCTAATTTTCATAAAGACTGCCCAGTGATTGAATATTTTGCAAGATGTTTCCTTGTTTGAATGATTTTCCTCCAACGATCACTTTTACGTGCATTGAAATTATGACACACTTTTCGAATGCATATTTTCCTTTACTGAATCAAGAGTTCAAAATGCTTTTTTCACTTTTATAGGCCTCAGGTTTCTGCTATGTCAATGATATAGTCATTGCCATTCTAGAGTTACTCAAGTAAGTTGTTTTATTTCATTAATTTTAATATGTGTCTATTTATGTCATGCCTAGTTGAAGAGAAGATTGCAGTTTTTAAAAGTTTGTTAGTTTTAGTATTCTGTAATTAGATGAATTGGTGAAGATGTAACAAGTTGATTATGTAGTAAGGTAAAATAGTTATCAGCTTGTTTGTATTTTATGTATATGTCTTGCTAAAACATGAAAGGTTATATTTGGGGTCAGTTGAATAGATGTGATACGTAAGCAACACATATCAACTGTTGTCAGTATGGGAGCTGACTCGCCTGCTTGGAGCTTAAATGGAACCTGTTTAATGCTGTGCAGCTGTGAGATATGAACTCAGATACATTTTTATTGTGGACTGAAATTGTATTACTATGCTTGCAGGTATCATCCTCGTGTTCTATACATTGACATTGATATACATCATGGTGATGGAGTACAAGAGGCCTTTTACCTGACAGATCGAGTCATGAGTGTCTCATTTCACAAGTATGGCCAGTATTTTTTCCCTGGCACAGGTAAGTCTGACCCATGGAGTGAATTCTCATTGTTCACTCTTTTTCTATATGTAGAAATAGCAATAACAGTAATAGTTAAAATCCCCTTTGCTGAATTGCGTTTGGCCTGCAACTTTTATTTATACTATATTGTTATAATGAGGTTTAGCCAGAGAGTGATTTTCGGGGGAGAAGGAGAGTAGCAGGAAGGGATAGTCCATAGTGCAAAAGGAAATTATCTTATAATTTGCAAGTTTGTTTTGTTTTTTATCCAGCTGTTTGACAAAGATAGTCTTTTAAATTAAATTTCAACATGCATCTGTCCAGTTTATGGAACATTCAGATATGAAAATAAATTTCTTGTTTGCTTTGCGATGTAAGAGGGAAAAACTTGACATTCATCAGGTTATAATATAAATTTCCGGATGTTTTCTTTTGTGTGTGTGTGTTTTTTTTAAGCAAAAAAGTTCCAAAGTGTTTGTTTCAATGCCTGTTACTTTTCAAATGGAAAGGAGGGCAGAAGCAAAAACTTGTCTAGACAATTGTTACAACAGACATTCTTCACCCTTTTCAAAAAAATTTATTGTATCCACATTCACTTTTAGATGTTTGTCATAATATTTACTTTATGTTTTGCAATTTGGATTATATGTCAAGTATATAGTGGGTAGCAAATCAGTGGATAAGCAGGACAGTGTGAGAGACCAGACTGGATATCGTTTCACAAAGAAGTTGTACTGTAGTTGATATGTGTGCAGGAAGACCTCAATTAACAGGCTGATATATTGATTTATTCTTCCTTAGGTGATATGTATGAAGTAGGTGCAGAAAGTGGACGATACTACTCCGTCAATGTCCCTCTCCTTACAGGCATAGATGACGCAAGTAAGTTCTCAGTTATCATCACATATACAGGTTTGCCAAGCCTCCAGGAAAAAATGGAATTTTCCCAGATTTCAAGCAAAATCTTGGGCACTCAGAAATGCGCTTAAAATCCTGGATTTCTCATCAATTAAATAATCATGATAATAACAACAAAGAAAGACACTGAATTAGCAAAACTATGAGATTTTTGCTTAGCCACAGGTGAGAAATCCCAAACATAGCCTAGATATAGCAATCAGGCTATCACAATCAACAGACTTTTGCAATACTCTTGACGAAATTATGCAGGGATTTTCCCAGATTTCAAGCAAAATCCCGGGCACCCAGAAATGCGCTTAAAATCCTGGATTTCTCATCAATTAAATAATCATAATAATAACAACAAAGAAAGACACTGAATTAGCAAAACTATGAGATTTTTGCTTAGTCACAGGTGAGAAATCCCAAACATAGTCTAGATCCAGCAATCAGGCTATTACAATCAACAGACTTTTGCAATACTCTTGACGAAATTATGCACATGGCGCAATTCCCAAGCCAGAACAGTGGGCGTTTGTCAGGGATGTCAAACATCCAACTTTAGTCGGCATTCCAACTTTTTTTGGTCGTCGCCCACTTTCCTACGTTTGTCCGAACAATTGCCGACTTTTACTGAATCCACAGCAATCACGGTTTTATAATAATTTGCAATATAAATTCCGCACGGTGACAGTGAAACTGAAAGTACGAAAGAGTTATCCTCATACTCGGACACATGCCATTTCTTGTAGAACGTTCAGCTGGGCTTTGATTGGTTGTTTTGGTAGGGTGTGGCTAAATATAGAAGTAGGTATATTCCATTTTCAACGTCTGTTTCCAAATCATTTATGATCTACTTTTTGCTTGCGTCTTGATTGCGATAAAATAATATGTAGATCTAGAATATACACTGTACACTTAGCAAAACTGGAGCTAAAACTTGGGATCTCTACGCTTTGGCTCAACGTGCCCTACAGACTTATGCCATTGCAGGTGATGCGGTGGCAAGTACTAAGTAGATCTGGGTCAGCCTCTGTAACATTACTAATTTACCCCGATCTGAGTCAAACAGCGCTACTAATCTGGAGGCACACAGAGATGTCAAATTTGGCATAATTCTCACTTGTTTGTAAAGTTTTTTTTTTCAGGAATTTTGCTGCTGTATTCTTCTTTGATTATTGTTATTATTAATTTAAATTTCTTCACAGATACTATATATATATTTTTTTTTTTTGAAGTGAAGTCTTTGAAAGCACTAGATTTAGATTAGATCTAGAATTTAAATCTAGATCTAGATCTAATACTTCGGATGTTGGACCAGACATCACTAGAACATATCCAAGAGAGAAAACTAATACAGGTCTATATCAGGCTTCATTTGATATATGTATATGAACCATGGTTATTTCCATGAATGACAAACAGACAGACATTAGGTCTACAAATACTGTAAAACATAATGTAGCCTGACCTGGACAGCAGTTTCCTATTGCGTCTGCAAGTATTTCGTCAACCATAGAAATCGAAATGCAAAGAAAAAATGATGCGCAAAAAGAAACATCTTCCCTGATGTAGACTTGGATTGTAATCTGGATTAAATCTAGATCTTGTTCAGACCAGAATAGCTCTTTCATAAAAATGGCACAAACTGCTTTGAATTCTTGAAAACAATGATCAATTGGACTCTATCGTGATGTAGATCTAGATCTAGATTTACCGTCTATGGGCGAATTATCTCAGTTATCTGTTAGATCTAGGGGTCTAGAATGTATATACAGTGTAAGCATAAAAAAAAATCACTAGTTTTTATCTTTTGATCGTTGTTGCTTGTTCATTCTAGCTGAAATAAATACAATTTGCTGAATTACAGCTGATAAAGAAAACGCAAAAATGTTTACATTTGATACTGGCATGCTGGAAGTTAAAGGGTATTCCCAACCAAAATAGAAGCCAATCAAAGCCTGGCTGACCGTTCTACGAGAAATGGCATGAACCTTGGGTGATAGTTGGAGTGTTGTTCAGCGGCTGTTGGAAGATCAAGATCGAAGTTTGTAGCGCTTAATTCCTCACCCCTGACACCATGCAGTCGAGTAGTTGCGTGAGAGTTGGTGATGGAAAATCAGCACATCGGAGTACTGACAACAACAAATAATATGCCCATGACCTTAGAAAGACTAGTGTAACTTGTTCGTGATCCAGATCTAGAAAATAGATCTAGTCAAGTTATTTTTCATGATTATGATGATGACACTGCCTGTGGGCTCTTTTTATTTCTTGGAATTTCCACTAGTTGTATAATTTTAAAGTCCCATCCCATGATCTTGTGAAAACTTGCCAACTGCTCTCAAAACAGTGCAAACTTCTAGCATGAAAATCCTGGATTTTTTTCAAAAAAGTTTCTTACTCGTAGACATATGTAACTGGACAGCGCCAGACCGCCGTGATAAAATTTCGGGGGTGGGGCAAAATTTTCCGACTTCTTTGTGAAAATAGTTCGACATCCCTGGTTTGTGTAATGTTCCAGCCATTGACTTCATTTCAAATGGCCAGTGATCATCAGTGTCGCTTCAAGTATCTCGTCCCATATCTAGATCCAGATCTATGTCAGTACCTGTCTAGATCTACTGTTGTGAGCATTGACTAGGCCTCAGGTAGTGCCAGCTCCTTGCTAGATTTTCTCACTCCAATGTGAAAAGTAAGGGCAGGAGAATTTTATGCAGTTAATAATGGCCGAGTGTTTGCCTGACTAGCAGGTTCTCGACTTGAAAGGACGAAGGCTGACCAGAAATCTACGGGACTGAATGCTGCAACCTTATGATGTGCGTGTTTAACGCCACACAGAAACAAGAACTAGCACAGATTTCTCACATCCTATTCAACCCTGCTCTCCTTGTCATCACATCAAAACCATGTTTTTTGAAGAAACATTGGATGCCATAAGTCTTGGGGGGAAAAGGGGGGAGGGTGGGGGAGAGGTGCATAGAAACGGGGAAGGGAACAAAGATATTGTTAATGTTATGCTGTATGCTAGACTTTTGTAATTATTGATCCCGATCATGCTGGATATCACCATAAATTTCTCCCTGGTTTCTGTTCATGTCGCACATTACCTCGTTCACTGTCATATACACAATGTATTCATATACCATGCTGGTACATGTATGTTTCCTCCACCAGCTTAGAAGAACAAGATCTACTGCAAATATAGATCTAGACCAAAATATTCTGTGGAGTTCACTTTCATCAAACTATCAAATAGATTAAGGAATTAATTGTAAATAGTGAGTGCAAATTTTTCTGTACTTATTTCCTGGATTTTACATTATTTAGAAATATTGTGCATTTGACAGTATGTGGGTAAACAGCTGCATGTGTGCATAAATTTTTGATTGGATGCTGCAAAACAAGTTTTTGCAGTGGAATCTTCTTGGTATGAATTTGAAAATCCCTGATTTTTATTGAAAATCCCTGATTTTTTTAATGAGAAATCCCGATGCGGCCGTGGTGGGCTTGGCAACCCTGCATATATATGAGATGCGACATGATGACATTAGGCTCTTGTCAAATTTTGAGCATATGAATTATTGGTATCAGTGTGAAGGTTATTCATTTCCCGTTCTGTGTGTGAAAAAATTTTTGTTCTATGTTAAGTAGAAGTTGAGGTATTGGCAATTAAAGACAATGGGGGATGCTGCTTAATTACAATTTTTGGGCTTTTACTCAATCTGTTTCAGCAAATTTAAATTTGAAATTTATGTTTAATCTGATGAAGGGTTCTGTGAAGAAAAAAAAATGAGTTAAAAATTAAATTCACTGTTGAAAAAAATGTAATTTCTCTGGTCGCCTCAGTTTGATGAGCACCTAATTTCATTTGTGTTGCGTCTCATAAGTTACGTTTCTCATATTTTCTTGCATTTCAGTTCTCAGTATTTGTTGACAGCTAGTATGTATTTAATTTGCTTCATTTTAAACTTTTAGCTGAAGGTTTAATGGTTTTGATGAGATCGGAGGATCTACAAAAATCGTGCTCATCAAGCAAGTTTGCCAAATTTGATTATTGTATCAGAGTTGCAGAAGGAAATAACTCAGTTGAAAAATGGTTTTTTACGATATCTAGAAATGATACAGTTTCAAACTGAATGCTTTATGACTTTTTCTGAGGTAAAATAAAACAATCTTTTCATTGGATGATTTCACCAGTGATCTTAGAAAATCTGATAATTGATAGCTAAAGAAACAAATAGCTATCTTCTCCAGTTTCATTTTAATTTTGTATTTATCTGCAGGTTACATGCATGTGTTCAAACCCATTATCAGCAGTGTCATGGAATTTTACAGACCGACAGCTGTGGTTTTGCAGGTTAGGATTCGTGGTTTGAAATTACAAATAAGCGAATTGGAATTTCTGCTTAATTAAAAAACAGAATGATAAAGGGAATGGAATTACTGTTGCAAAAAGCAAATTTCAATACTGCAGTGCAAAGCCAGGGCCAGTTGCATAATTATGGACTTTGTAGAAGGTCAGAATACTGGCCATTACCTTAATTATGTATATTTTATTTTCACTTTTGCAGTCCAGTTGAGAAAAGCCTGTGGTTTATTTGTCCATGCACTGATTCAAGGAAAAAAAAAAGAATGGATAAATGAAAACCATTCAAGCCATCTCTGGCTCTCTCTATTTCTACACTTTGCGGTCAGTTAAATGTGAACAAATTTATTTTATCTGAAGGTACAGACTTTGACGATGAATAGAATACCCCACCAACATATCAGTGGGGAGACTCTTTATTTTATCAGTGTTCACATATGCATCTGTTGTAACTTCACTTTTAGATATCTTCCACAAGTGATGACTTCACTTTTAGATATCTTCCATAAGTGGTGGGCACTAAAGTGTTGGATTAAATCTATATTTTCAGTGTGGTGCAGACTCCCTGGGCAGTGACAGACTTGGCTGCTTCAATCTGAGCATCAAGGGACATGGGTAAGGGTATATCAATCAGTTTGCAGAATATAAACAAACGAAATGCCACATGATGAAATCAGGCGCTCATCAGAGGCGACTGGAGAAATCCCATGTTTTTCAACAGTAAATGAATTTTTAACGCAATTTTTTTTTTCTTCATAGAACTCTTCTATATCAATCTATAAATGTATTTCAGAGTTCAATTTGTTGAAA
The DNA here is from genome assembly GCA_039654565.1 of Peronia peronii. Lineage (NCBI taxonomy): Eukaryota > Metazoa > Mollusca > Gastropoda > Systellommatophora > Onchidiidae > Peronia > Peronia peronii. Next base: position 1,791 of record JBCEWB010106689.1, on the reverse strand, counting down.
TAGATTGAGTAAAAGCTCAAAATTTGTAATTTAATGGCATGGCCTAATAAGGAAGGATTAAAAATAGTGATCGGCCATTTTCTCACTAAATCACAACTGCAGAAACAGACCACCCCTTTAATTGCCAATGTCTTGGCTTCTACCTGAGGTAGAACAAAATTTTTTTTCACACACACAGAAAGGGAAATGAATATGAATAATCTTACTGATGATACCAATAGTGTTCAAAGTTTGATGAGAGCCTGATTTGATTGTGTTGCATCTCAAATACCAAAACCTAGGCATGGTTACCCCTGCCCTATTTTAGATGCAAAATCTATGGATTAGCACAGAATCTCATAGCATTTTCATGGTCTTTCATGCCCTCAGGACAGCTGAACCTCCTAAGAAAATTTCTTTTGGGCTGAAGTGTGTAAGACTAATGATGCATCGCAGTGAAAGAAATTAATTTTTTAATCTTCCCTCAGCGGCCCTTGGTTTGATGAGTATTTTCAGGCTGAAAGAGTAAAATAAATAGAGATGAAGATATTGTTTTTTTGCTACGTCTAGCTCAAAGTATCTGTTCTACAACTGACATTGATCAATAGTATAAAATTTAAACTAAAAAGTAATATCTTTAATTCCTTCTAAGTAGGACTGTATGTTAAATTGTAATGATTTGAAATTTAGGTTTTGCTTTCAGGTAAATCTGTTAATCATGTCATATATGCGATTTTGCAGTGAATGTGTGGAATATGTTAAATCCTTCAATCTGCCACTCCTGGTGTTGGGTGGAGGAGGTTACACCAAGAGGAATGTGGCACGGTGCTGGACATATGAAACAGCTGTCCTCTTGGAGGAGCAAGTCAGCAATGAAATCCCTTACAATGGTAGGTTTCTTTTTCTTTCTTTTTGACCCACTTTGTTTGGATGGCTAAGTATATTAAATACCTGTCATTTCATCACTTGATCTTTCAGAGAAGAGATGTGGATTTTATATGGTAAATTTCTGGAATGTTGATTTTGATCACTAGTTTCGTTATTAGATTTCGTTATTCATTTTCTTTATGAAGAGCTAGGTTGTTGGTTTATCTGCAGGAGTCTGTAAAATTGAAAGTAAATTTATGTCATCTTTATTAACTGTCACTAGGTCAGCATCTTCAAATTTTAATTTTATATTGTAGCATCATAATCTTTTTTCATACATGAAAGTCATTATCAGCATTTGAAATGACATTTTAACTTGTTTGTTTGTTTTGTTTTTTTTTCTTGCTCCAGTATAACATTCCTCCTTTGTATGTTGATGTTTGAATGATTATTTAACCCTTTTTCTTCTTTAGAATATCTGGAGTATTTTGGGCCAGATTTTACACTTCACCCAGACATTTTCACCAAACAGGAGAATCAGAACACAAGACAGGCAAGGACACTGTTTTGAAATTTTTAGTTTTAATTCTTTGTCATTGATATAGTGTACAGGGATGTAAAAACTTCTGACTTGAGTGAAACCGGAAGTACGATAGAATTTCGCACATGCTCTTGATAACTGTTGAACTGTTGTTTAAAGAGTGAGACCGAAGGTGGCAATGCTTAGCTCCTCACTTCTGATAACGTAGTCAAGTGGTCGCATGAGAGTTGTGGATGGAAAATCAGCACATCAGAGCGACTAGAACAAATAATATGCCCATAGTCTTAGAAGGTTAACGTAAGACTAATAGGGTGGTTGTTCGTGATCTAGATCTAGATTTATTTTCGCTCGATGATTATGATGACGGCACTGCCCATGGGATCTTTTAAGTTCTATTTACTGAA
>JBCEWB010106679.1:0-11956 GCA_039654565.1 Peronia peronii | reverse complement strand
CCTTCAATTAGCTTGTGTTTAAGCTCAAACATTCTACGTTCCAAATCGTTGGTGACTCCAATATACAATGTTCAATTATACTTGTTGGATAGTATATATAGATAATATTGGTGAACATTCCTGTGCAGGATATTAGTTTATTGCTTGTGGATTCCTGCCTTCGCAGGAATGACAAACCATTTGATTTTTCACTTAGAATGTGTATGTATCAAAGTATGTGTCACATTTACTGCACTGGCTGATTAGTGAAGGTGTTAGTGATGAGCATGCTTTTTATTTAATGAGGCTGAATAAAACAGGATTGAGAAATGAAAGTAATATTTTCTTGATATGAATCCTATAAAGTAAAGTCAGGCTATGGCTTGTTTTTCATACTTAGCAAAAATATTTGCACAACAGATGCTGATGCTAAAGATCACCTGATGTATGGAATACTAGGTATTTCATAACATTAAATGGTGTTGTACATGATTAATTTATATCTATTATCTAACAATGTGCTGAAAAGTCTGTGGAAAAATCAATCAGGCCATATCTAACAATTTTTATGAAAAGACATAATGATGGCTTCATTCTGTACATTAGAAAAAGGCATAATCCTCACAAATCTTGATTCTCTATGACTTCATCACTAGAATGATAATTGCTAAAGTATTTTCAGTTTCACTTTTTTTTCTTCCATTTACATATTTCATTTCTATAAACTCACACTAACATATATTTCATTTTTGTAAACTTATTCTTGATCTTTTGATTATTAGAACATAAACAATGACAATTTTGATTCATTATTTCAATGAATTTTAGAATCTGGCGATTGCAAATTCTGTCCAATATCAACACAAAATCTCAATTGTTACATATGAGATTTGACTTTCAACCACTCATAGAGATTCATAATTGCCTACTTTAACACTGGAGAGAAACAGAGTGAGGGTTCAGACCCAATACCATGTCAGATTAAGGCTAATTATTTGAAAAAAAAGAACAAAAAACAATAAAGAATAAAGTATATTGACAAAAGTATTAACAAGAAAACAGCAAACTATCAAACCACACTTGGATTGTGTTATGGGATTAATAAAGTACATATTTAGTGTTGTTCTAAGATAAGCAACATTACCATCAAAAGACAGGCCCATCATATTTCTGCCTTGTGGACCAAGATGCATTCTTGGCGCCCGAGACAAATATGTTTTTATTTCCAAGCCTATGGAGGTGATAATATGTGAATATATGTGAACATATTTCTTGAATAGATTAAAATAATTAATTTCAGTATGAACAAGTGTGTCCCTCTTTTCTTCTTCTTCCTTTTTTCTTTCTGAACTAATAATAAAAATAATGACAATCAAGAAGATGGAGCTGCAAAAGAAAAGAAACTGGAGATCTGAAATGAGTAAGTTTCTGAAAATGGTTTAGGCTTCAAAAAAAAAATAAATTTTGGTTTTTGTTATCTTCTAAAAGTTTAGTCATTTTTTTTCTTGGCACCAAAAGCGTAGAGAAAAATGGTTATGACCACCAAATTACTCTGTTCAGGTGCATTTTGTACACTGAGTCAACTGAGAGGATGGATGAATAAAAGCTTGCATTCTGGACTAAATCAGGATGTCACTCTCTCATTCTCTGCCTGTCGACACCTACAATCATCTTATTTTTTTGTATTGTGGTTTGTATTGATAAGCATTTCCCTAGATTTCTTTCTTTTATACTAATAAGAAACACTTTTTATATCTAGACCTATGCCTTTCCAAGCTATTATTATCTATCTTATTCAACACAAATTATTTTAAAAAACAAGAGCTTGATCTGCTAAATATGGCCACTTTTAGCCTTTTGTCACATAATTCAAGTGCAAAATCTGAGTACGGAGATTTATCTGTCAAAGAGATTGAAAATCATCAATTTTGTTATGCTGTGTCGGTAAATATTATCCTTGTTGACATAACTGAAAAAAGCTTCATAGCTGATAAGTAAAGGATAACCTAAATGTGAGGAAAATGGGAAAGCAGGATGACACATGGGTTGCATGACTGATACAATGACTGACAGATTTCCCATGCTAGTTTGCTGTTAGACAAGAACAGTTTGTATTTCTCTTCCAATTCACACTTTTACACCTCCACACAACACAACAAATAGGAAATCAAGTTCAAAGAAGATAAATGAAATACTGAAATATACCAGTTTTAGATATTATCATGCTATAATGTGATTACCATGAAAAGAATAACAGGTTCAAACCTGATTTGAAAATTATGCCATTTTCAGATTTGCAAAGATATCATATACTTTTTGCAATTTCTACATCTTTTATCAGGTTTTCCTGCAGAATGTTCACAAACATGCCAAAAAAAAAAAAGAACCAATGGACTCATATAATCAGTTTGAAGCAAATTTTTTCCTCAGGAAGAACTAAAGTGTAGACTTTCATGTTCATGAAACAAAAGTCAACTTGACCAAACACATCTAATATGACTTGATCTCCTCAATAAAGTGTGTTTCACAGTTTTCTCATTATGAAAGTTTTTACTTCCAAATTGTAAATTCTATCAAAATAACACTCATCATTTCAACTCATTGCAAATCTCTGGTGCTCACCATAAAATAACCGCTGAGATAACCTCCACCAGAAGTTTGAAAGACGTATATAGAACGTAACCACAAAATACAATTACAATGTGTAACATGTAACTGAATGTGAAATAAAATATTAATAATAAATACATATGAAAATACAAGAAACAGACCAACATACTGTGACATATGAGCAACTGGCAATTGTAATTAATGCCATAAATTATACTTTATTTCCCTGGAAAAAGAATTATGAATAGATGAGTCAGTGTCATCACCAAAAGAAAAAAACAATGAATTTTTACTTTTTCTCTTGAATCTGCACTATTTGTTTCAAACCAAATAGTCTTTTTTCCTATACAGTCACTATGTTCACCGTACTTCCCACGACCTCCACACTGTCTATTCCAAAATGACAAATTCATCTTCTCTGGAATATTGTTCGCAGAAAATTCAATTTGCCCATTTGTTAAAGAGGACTTCAACTACCTTTGAGCCCATATGCATTACATTTACTGGTCAATGTTCTGTGCTTCACTGTCTTTCCCCTCACTGCCTTGGCTTCTGAATAAATAAAATATGGATAAAAGGAGGAACAATTTACATGTATAGGACCAGTACTACAGAATCACAGTGTTTCAATAACTGCCATTTTTTATTATTTCCACCTTTCTCTAGTTCATGATGATGGTCAACTACTCATTTTTTTCCCTTAACTCTTTAGCTCCGGTGAGCCGCTGACAGCATCTCATGGTCACTGCTGAAATGCCGGTGAGCCGCTCCCAGTGGCTCAAGCATTCACACCATTTCGCACCACTTCTGCCACTTACAACATCATTATTTTTGCGACAACATTTGTATTTGTGGCAATTACCAGAAATACAAACACTGGTTGTCATAAAAATATGGACTTGAGTGCTAAAGTGTGACTTGAAGCACTTTGAAGTGTTGTTTTTCTTAGGCTGGTTACGCTGGAACTGACGGACAGCTAATTGTAACGATATGATTAGCAACAAAATTGAAAAGCACATTGATGCTGAACACTTTTTTGGGTATTTTCAAGCAGAATTTAGATTTGTAGATGGATATATGAAATGAAATTGATGATTCTGATAATGGAGCATATGGATTGCGCGAGCACAAAATTTTCTTTTATTTTTCTTTTTTCCTCATCTTTCTTCTGCATTTGTGAAAACACAAGAGCACAATTATGACAAAACCAGTTTAGAAAAAAGCCACATTCATCTGCCTGTTCTTTGCAAACAAAAAATTTGGAAATTCGTTGCGAAGTTTAGATGTTACTGATGTTTTTGTGGAGGGCATCTGTTGCATTTAGCATTCCCCAATATCCTGCCGGCACATTGGGAAAACCCCCACGGAGATAAAGAGTTAATACTAACATTTCCTCCGGAATACACTATCTAATCTGTAAAACAGGTTGATTCCAACTGCTTATTGACATCCACTGGGGTTAGAATGACAGACACTACCGTAATTAAGATTAGGATTCCCTTTCAAATCTACAGCATTGTAAAAGAGAACTTAAAAAATCCCCAGAAAAATAAAATGGACTTCCAAACACCAGAAAACCTTAAAACAATAAGTGACATTAATGTTATTGTGAGATAAAAACATTGATTACCTTTGAATCAGTTTGAAGTAAGATATTCAGCATGCATTTAGACTTCTCAAATTTAGACTTTCATGAACATCAAGAAATGAATGCATAGCCTTGAACTTACAAGACAAAAATCATAAGACTGCACTTAAATTTATGTCATTCCCATTTCAAGTAAGGTACAAACAAGCTTTTTAAAAAAACAACAAAACAAAAAGGCTTTAAAAAGCAACAAAACAAAAACGTCCTAGAAAATGGCAATTTGTGTTTCATACAAGCCAGTTCAGTTGAACAGGGAATTTCCCAGCCATAGAACTTAATTTGTAGGATATCACATGATGTCCTAGATCATGGTCAGTGGGAGTTCTGGGTACTGGGTTACAAGGCTGTGAGGCAACTAAGTTCTATATGTGGCAGAGCAAGTTAACAGAATTATTTGAAAACACCATCTTTGTCTCCAGTAGACATAACGGTTTTCATAGCCAATTGTTAATATGGAAACCAAGAAAAATTTTGAGGATGGTTGATAAAGAAATCAGACAATTACCAGAAAAGAAGTGATATTCCTAGAAAAATTCACTAAAACTTACCAGATTGTAATTTTTCAGGGTCATCGAAGTTCATTGTTGCTGTCCTGTCTTTTGAGGTGACAACTGGATTTATGACACCTGAATCATTAGCGTCATCAGCATCCTGGGTCAGCTTGAGAAAGACCTGAAATGAATAGAAGATTGGTCAATGCAACTCTCCATTAAATCTGCTTCTAATGAATTTTCTTTTAGTTGGCACTATATATGGTTATTGAAAAAATCAGTTTCAATAAATCCTTTATTCAGTCATGATGTTCACAACTCTTTATACATATTAATGACACATATGATGTTTAAACAAAACACATATTATTTGCCAGAATTTGTTATAGCACACATGACTCCATAATAAAAACAAATTATAATTTTTGCCTTCATTGAAAACCTGCCTAAACAGAAAGATTGAAAGAGAACTGATTGTCAAGGATTTCATTGGTCTCACAGTCTCAGAGAATGTTGACAAACATTAATAAATATCTTTATCATCAGCAAGTAGCTTTTTTTTTTTCATTTTTTGACCTTGCAATTTAATCACTGAAAAAAAAGGAGACAAAAACTATAACAAAAAAAAACAAAAAAAAAACAAGCTGCTTAGGAAACAAAAGAGAGAGAGAGAGAGAGAACAATGACATATAATACCTCTTCCAGTGTAGTATCAGAAAGTCCATAACTGTCTATACCAAGCTGGTCTGAGAACTGATCTAACTGTCTGAAAAACTGGTGGAATGGAATTCTCATGGTGGCAGGATCTTTTGGAATGTTGAAGGTCAGGTCTGTTCCCACTTGCTCTACTAGAGTTGTCTCAGGACATAAGCTCTGTATGTAGCTCAGAATTGATGCATTGGCATTCTTTGATCCTGATGAAAATTCAAAAGGAAGATGGATAAGATTTCATTAAAAAAATTAGACGGCTATTTTTTGTTATTTACATCTTTTTGTAAACTATTCCTACAGGTAACAAAAATCCATGCAACTTTTGAGAAGAAAAAAAAAGCACATATGTGTGTGTCTCTTGCTATTTTTGATATAAACAATTTAATGATATAATTATTAACAAATTTTATTAACCTTCCCATGATGATTATTTGGTGCTGAAATATATTCAACCAGACTGAATCAAATTTGATTAATGAGGGGAATCAAATGAAAATCTGGATTTCACATGTTCTCATCTTTGTATAAATACATAGAGATTCTTCAAAGGAAGGAAAAGAAATCACAGTGATTACTCACGCAGATCAGCAGCTTCCTGGGTCTCTCTACTATGGCCCTATAGAAAAGAAACCCATACTCTTTTTACTAACTCTGTTTTTATTCATAAGGCAATTTTGCAGAAAAAAAAAAGATGAAGCTTTTGAAGGAAATTTCACCTGAAAACTACATATTACGATGATTATTTGATAAGTTTCTATGTGGCTAAATGCTCTAGTCACTTCCACAGCCAACTTCACCCTCCAAATTAGCAGATTTCAGCCATAAATTGAACTCAATTATATCTTTATAATGCCCAAATGTAAGTTCCATGATCCTGCTTAGGGCTTAAAATGGATTTCAGAATCAGAATGATTCCTCAACACAATGTTGATGGAGCAAATATCTATATTTTGCAATGCCTAATTCATATTTGTAAGATTTCTCATCACAAGATTAAATATACAGCATTAAAGAAATGTATTTTTGCCATCAGCAATACATTCATCAAGCTGTCACAGTTTTTCTTGTTTGGGTTGTTCTGATGCTTTTCACGATAAGCATATGAGCGTGAATGTCTGTTGCATACATATGCATCTCATCAGCTGTGAATCAAATTCTCTTTGTAAACAAATGAAGTCTCTCTCATCTTGTTTCATCTCTTATATCACACATGCATTTCTATTCCACACTTATTTTTTTTCTATTATTTCAACATAATCACAGGAGCAAATTTACCTCAAAGTCTGCATTTTTCACCACTGTGAGCTGATATCCTCCTCCTATTGCTCTTTTCAGAAATGCTGGTGATCCACAACACAGAAGTTTTCCTTGATGCATAATGGCAATCCTATCACTGAGAATGTCAGCCTCATCAAGGTGATGAGTGGACAATAGGATGGTACGGCCTGAAAAACACAATTTGGTAATTAACATTTGTTAAAGGTGTCTGTTACACTCTTCAATATTTCCAAATTCTCCAGCACATTCAAAGTGCTAATAAGTAAACTACCTTTCAATCAAACATTATTTGGTAAAGAACTGAGGACCCACCTGGTTTATTCCTGGTTATCAGATTCCAGATGTTCTTGCGAGCATGTGGGTCAATTCCACTTGTTGGCTCATCCAAAACAATGATTTTTGAACCTCCAGCAAATGCCAGTGCTACACAAAGACGCCTCTTCATTCCATATGAAAGATCTTTTACAGGAGAGTCCTTTACATGCCAGAGATCAACATCTCTCAGCAACCTTCAGGCAGAAAATGATAGCAAGAAGAAAATGTTTTTACGATACTGAAATGTGTTTAATTTCTATAATTTATATAATAGATATATAATCCTTGAAAACAAAAAGAACATATATATAGCCTTAGACTGAGCTATCATCCCAAATAATTATATACTATGCATATGATCATGACACTTGAACAGTCTCTCCTATTAGTCTAAGTAAATCTACTGGATGAAAAGAAAACTTAACCTGACAAGACAGTTTTTTTTTTAATTTACAAGTTTAGTGCACACAAAATTGAATGTACCACAGAAAACAAAGCTATTCTTCTTAAATGGTTCATTATTGCTAACCAATTCAATTTTTTCTACTTTAAAACCACATGTTCAATATACAGACAAATAACAAATGAACTTCACAGGAACATCAAACAATTTAATAGCTGAAAGGGAATATATTGTCAGTCTTACTTGTTGGCTTCAGACAGTATCTCCACATCATTTTTGGCACCCTTGATACCAGCATAGAATTTCATATGTTCATGGACTGTCATACTGTAAAATAATAGTATCAGTTGTTGATTTAAGTGGACTTATATCCAAATTTAAATTACATCATATAAATTTAACATACAGCATTATGCCAAAGGCTGATTTATATGTCCCACACAGAGTGCTCCCAAATGAAACATTCATTCACAACAGAATTTAATTTGGCAAGATCTTGAATAATTTTCATTACCATAGTAAAGAAATGAAGACCAAAGAAATCGTAATTTAGATAAAAATTAGTCAATCTGAATGACAAAAATGCATAAACCTGAAGAAATATAATAGTACATCTTCATATTTAACATAGATATTCTTTCACAACAAACTACATAAAACACAATATTTTGCCTGTTACATGATGTTCAGAATCCATAAACTCTTACATGGGATTGAAACTTAGACCTTGAATTCCATACTCACTAGTAAAATAATGCATTTTGCTGAGGACAAACTCCAATATTTTCTTTACAGCAACCTGATCCTCTTCCACTGATATATATTTGGCCAGAAGTTGGTTCCAGTATACCACACAACATTTTCCTGTAATTGGGGGATTAAGTTCATAAAAACACAATAAATACACATAACATATTAGAAAGAGTCAACAGATTTTATATAACAGACTGATACTTTCAAGGTATTCTTTAAATAAATTTGATGGGTGGCTGTCTATCTTCCCACTCTGATCTACTAACTGTTATTGAATGCACTATGTGTAATTATAATAACTTTCTCCCCACTGTTCACAAAACATGCAAAAAAAAAAAGATCAATATCCTCAGGCCTTTTTGGGCAGGGTGATTGCTCTTGTCCATACAGTGTCAAGAAAGTTTTCTTACCACAATAAATTTTGCATCAATGATAAAAAAATACAAGTGAACAATGTGTGAGTCTTTAAAAAAGTACGTGTGTCATTACCACTGAGAATGAAGTCTTTCTTGTTTTTGACTTTAATCATGTCAAACTAATTTCAAGAACTCAAGAGAGAAATGTTTATTTTGTTACAGTGGAGGTGTGGAGTAATCAAGAATACTTCATAGTGGGAGGATGATAAAGGACCAAGAGTAAATGATTATTCTAATATAATAAATACCAAAAGACCCCCCAAAAATATCAGCGTGATTTTTTTACTTCAATGTATCAAATTCATCTTTTAATATTTTAAATTTTTATTTAATAGGAAAGTGCTGCTTAATGAAATTTTATCAGTCTAAATTTTGAAAATTTCATTGCAATGATATTTTATCCATGAATTATTCGAAAAAATGAACTGACTTGATTATTCATGTGAGTCTACTGATCTGCAGCACAGATGAAAAGAAAACGAATAAATATTTTTTTTTAAATTACTAAAAAAAAAATGATGTTCATAACTAATCTTTTTCTCAGGAAATTCAAATTTATATCTCATACCCTAGATCAAGGTTTCAATTACACAGATCAATAAAAGTTAAAGGAAAACAAGCAAAGACAAAGAGAAACTTACAAAGTTGTAGTTTTGGCTGCTCCATTATGTCCAAGAAGAGTTGTGAGCTGATTGTTGTAAAAGTTTACTGTCAAGTTTTGCACAGCTTTTGTCTTTTTGTCATAAGTTTTACACAGATTGTGCACAGCAATGCCTACACTGTAACCTTCAGGTGGGTTTTCAAAAAGATTCCCTGCAAAAGAATAATAAGATACTTATTAAAAGCAAACATTCAAAATTTAAAATATTCATTGTATTGTGTATTAAGGAAATAGGGCATGGTTTTCTCTTCATGCTCTGATTCACCTATGCCAGTTTGTGATTTCTCAAGCAATTCTTTGATATAATTTTATAACCAATATGTTTTTGTGAAATTTGAGAACTTACTTGAGGAAGTGCTTCCTGGCTGGGAGGAAAAGTTTACATCCTGTGGTGTATAGAGACAGTTCAGCCAGAATGAAGGTTTGAGTGGGAAATACCATGGCTGGGAAATGCCGTATTTTCCTAATAAAGAATAACAAGAAGAAAAAACATAAACAAAAAATAACAACCATGGGTTAATATTATGAGTAGTTTCAATACAAGCTCACATCACAAAGACCATTTTAGTAAGTTAATACATGTTCTAAATAGTCTACAGAATAATACATATTGCAATGGGCATTAATAAAATAGATATATCAATAATTATATAATATTTGTTGTTTGTGAATGTGATATGTCTCTTTTGAAATTCCATGTTTTTTTTCACTTCCCCTACACTCAAAGCCTGCTTTTAATCAATTTCAATAAGTTCAATCACTACATAACAGAAAATGGCTAAAGAAAAGGAAATATCTGACCAGTTGTTGCATTTTTGCTTGAGAATGATCAAGTTCTACAGCTCAGTAAACCTGGCCTAAGAAATCCTAAAGCTGAAGGGTCTGCTTATCCCTAGCTACTTTACAAGTACAGGTGTGCTTTCATTTCTGGCATATTGTGATTTGTTGTCTTGATTATAATATTAATTGTTTAAGAACAAAACTAATTCAATTACATCACATTAATAAAAAGTGAACAAAAAAAGCCTATAAATTTACCTGGTTTAACATGGCGCACATACCATCCAATCACAAAATAGATTGCACTATCAATCAACATCATGATGCACAACCATGATACACTGACATCGTCTTCATTTTCATCATACATGTTGTTCCATTGAACTCCAACACCACTTTCTTCAAAATAGGCAAGCTTCAGAGTCGCAAAACAGAATGCCGTGGTAGAAGAAAGGCACTGAGATAAAGCACAAAAAAATATTTCAAATTAAGTTATTTTGCAGCATAAAAATATGTATTACATTGTAAACAAAAATGAACAAATCTTCTGTGCATGGACAGCAGGTTGATACTTCCATTTTAGTCTGACTTTCATAAGTTAGCACTTAAACTATCTCCAACATATCCAAATATCATCTTTTGATGAGCCTCTGTGATGATCAATACTGAAGACTTCAGTATCTTGAAATGGTCTGCCTCTTTTATAAAAGACTTTGTTTCAAAAGTAAACAATCATGACAGCCACAGAACAGGATTTGTTGATTTCAACTTACAGCAATATTTTTGTGCCAGATCTTCATTGTAACCTCCAGGCTAACCAGTAGGATATATGGCAGATAGGAAATCAGATACACCATTAGTACAAAGAGGATGGCCATGGTTGTCTTGTCAAAGAATGCTGACACAAAGTATCTGGAAAAAAAATCAGGGCTTATTATTATAAGTATTTATCACATTGAAATGGGACATGACAGAGTTATTTATTTTTATGACATCATTCAGTGCTGCAGTTCAAGGAAATAAAATTTCCCTGAAGTGAGAAAAAGTGACTTGATGATGAAATGTAGTCCTATACTCTGTTCAATGCAGTAAACCAATTAAATCAAAATAACTATAAAGTGTTATTCTGATTCACCCCTGCTGGTGCGATAATAGAACTTTGACTGACTTGGCAATACTTTCTGATGAGTAAGAAATATAATATGGTGGAACCCGCGAGAAGTCAACTCTCTTAAAGTCAATTCTTGGTTAAAGTCAACCTGTTCCGACAGTCTTTTTTTCCCCTTTATGTTTCATTATTCTTGTTTCTGATAATGTCAACACCTTCAGATGTGATTCCGCTTAAGTCAACTCCAAATGACCCATGCTGGCTGACTGACAGCCATAAATAGTGAAGACAAAGAAAAGACAAAAGTCAGACAGGGAGAGAGAGAGAGAGAGAGACGCCTTGTTATGACACATGCTTGTGGGCCTATCATGAGATGCTTGACTCTTTTCACCTGTCTCGCATTGGCAGGGATACACAAACACACACTCACACAGCAGTTCCTTCTTGTGTGCACTGGCGAGCCTGCAGACACACACCTGGTCAGTACAACTGACCACTGACCGCATTGATACACACACACTACTACGAGTGGCACACAGTTCCACACTTGGCCCTCTTCACTTGGCTCATGTTGTGCAAAAAAATACACAAACACCTACCCAAACTCGGCTCTCTGCCCAATTTGTTGACACACATACACAAAGACAGTGCAGACAGGCATTGCACCTGATTTCAGCTACATCTTCAGATCATGTTCATTCCTGCATTCTGCGCTCACCGTGACTAATAATAATAATAATAATAATAAAGGGCATTTATATAGCGCCTCACCCCTGGAGGGTTCAAAGCGCTTTACAGCAGAA